>CABHPQ010172474.1:38964-49639 GCA_902168405.1 Peromyscus aztecus
TTTCTCTCTTTTTTGAGATAGGGTCTCTCACTGAACCTGAAGTTTGCCGTTTTGGCTAGGCTGTCTGGCCAGTGAACTCCCAGGAAATGCCTGACTTTATCCCCTACACTTTGGTGTTACAGGCACATACCTGGCTTTTATGTGGGTGCTTGGGATTTGAACTCCTGTCCTCTTGATTTCCCAGCTACTGCTCTTACCCACTAATCTATATTCCACAACTCTTAACAAGGGCTTTTGAAAGCTGCAGCATCTTCCAGCCTGGGGCTTGGTTTCCATGCCAAAAAAAAAAAAAAAAAAAAAACAAAAAAACTATCTTATTTGGGACGGATTTCTCTATGCCAGTAGAGAGAAAAGGAGGTGGTTAAGTAATTTTGATAAGCTGCTTCGTATTTGGAGGGCAGAAAGAAAAGTTAACTTAATAAGTTGAACACCTAAAAACAGTTTCATTTCGTAGAGGTTACTTGGTGGGAAAAGCTTTAGTGTCCTACGTAATTGATTGAAACTGCCCGTTTGAGCTGTAACCCTGCTTTCCAGTTCCCTGACATTGTGAACGTCTGCCCTCTGCAGGAATGAACTGGAACTGCGTTAGCATTGCAAGCCACATTTCTGATACTTGGTGGCCTTTAGTTGTGCTGAGTCCTGGGTGGGTGTCAGAGGGCCAGCATCCCAGGTATCCTACTGACTGGTGGTTCATCAGCTCTCTCTAAGCTTTCCCCTTGAGAAATTATACAGCACTCACTCTGCCTGCTCCAAAGGTGGTGGCCGTGAGACTCTATTCCTATGGAAGCCCATTAAATGTCACCACTGCTCTATACACATAATCCTAGCCTGAAGCTTGGCCTCAAGAAAGTCCCATATTACAACTGAAGGCTCCTTCAAGTAAAAATGAGTGTTGTGGTGTGTGTGTGTGTGTGTGTGTGTGTGTGTGTGTGTGTGTGCATTTATGTGTGCACAAATGTAGAGGCTGGAGGACAACCTTAAGGGTCATTTCTTAAGTGTTAAATGTCACCCCCCCCACTTTGTCTCCGTGTCTTAATCACGGGAATGCAGAGAATTGAGTTGTGTATTAAACAGTATGCTGCCGGCCCCACTTGGCACTGATTTGTTGAATGTTCTGAAGCATATAATAATGTCCACTTAATGAGCATTTATGTGATGGATGCCACACAGTTTGCTTGTTCCTTTTTGTATGAAGTCAGCAGTTTCTTTTATTAGTCCTGTCTTAAGGAGGGGAAGACATGGAGGCTCAGAGATGTTTGTATTAACTGAGAGGGGGTAGGCCAGACACGGACCCAGTCTTGTCTGACTTTAAACAGAGCTCTTACACGCCATTCTGAGAAGTCACTGAAGGTCTCTGGGTTTCGTAGTCCTCATCTGAATGATGGAAGGATGCACAAAGAGAATCTCTGAAACTCCTTCCTGTTCTGTAGGGAAAAACCAATGTTGTGGTCCTAGACTTCCAGTCCTGCGCTGGCAGGCTTCTACCTCATAAACTAGCTTACTGTACAAGGGAGCCTGGGGTCCTGAACAGGGAGGTCTGCTCAGCCTTGCTTCTTGAATCTTCCCACAGGGAGGACATACACAAGGTGGATATCATGACGTTCTGCCAGCAGAAAGCAGCTCAGTGTCTCAAATCTGAGACACCAGGGAGCAGGGACTCAGCCCTACTCTGGCAACTACTGGTTCTCCTTTGTCGACAGAACGGGGTAAGTCACTGCTTTGGTTGACAGAGGGGGCAGAGGGAGCCTGGACTGAAGTATCAGTCTTCATGGGAGTTGGTGGATGGCACAGTTATAAAAGGCAGGTCTCTAAGCAGCACTATTGCCGGGAGGGGAAGGGCTGCTGGGATGCCAGCGCCAGTGTGCCAGTGCTGACCTTTCCTGGAGAGCACCTTCCCGCTGCCTCGGGTTTGTTGTACAGATCCTGGATTATTGCCCCAGCCAGATTCCACTCACCTGTGGAATCGTGAGTGGTTCCAACGGGCTTTGTGGCTGCCGGCAGGCAGAGAGTGACCGCGGTAGTGAAGCTGATGTTTGAAGTTCATTCACACATGGTCTACGGTGTATTTGCATGGCTGTCTCAGGGAGAAGGCAGGAGGCCCGGCTGCCCTCCTTCTTCAGCCTGGGCGCCCAGCCTGGGGACCAGGAGGATCATCCGGCAGAATAACTCTCTTTACCTTGCAGTCCATGGTGGGGTCTGACATTGCTGAGCTGCTGATGCAGGACTGCAGGAAGCTGGAGAAGTACAAGAGGCAGCCCCCAGTGGCCAACCTCATCAACCTGACTGATGAGGACCGGCCGGTGCTGAACTCCGGGACTCGCAACCTGCTTACTGGGGAGATTCCCCCGAGTGTGGAGACGCCAGCGCAGATCGTGGAGAAATTCACCAAGCTGCTCTACTATGGAAGGAAGAAGGTGGGTGAGAAAGCCTTTCCCTCAGACTTCCTTCAGACGAGCGACCACCACCCCTGGCCCCATCTCTCCCTCCTCTAATGATAGGGCTGGAACACACTTCTTTTAGAGCACGTGAGCCGTCCAGAAAGTTACAGTGAGAGAAAAATAAAAATACATAGGCGTTTGCCATTCACACCTGCAGTATTCATGTTTTCCTACTGTTAAAAGACAACATCTGTTCACATTTTATATATTTACTCCTAGCATTTCCCTGTTAAAAATCAATTTAAGTCACATAGACAAGCTAGGCATGGTGGTGCACTCACTTGGCTGAGCAGGAGGCCAGCCTGAACTATAAAGGGAGACCCTGTCTCAAAACAAATAAACAACCCCCCAAAGTCCACATATAATTGTTTATTTCTTTCTACATTTAATATCACACAGTAAAATACCCAAATAACATTAAATATGTCCGAGTAGTACAATTTTAACATTTCTGTAGTGCTAAAAATTCAGCTCCGTGCCTCGTACATTCTTAACAAGTACTTTACAAACAAACATTCTAGGGACTGGAGAGATGGCTCATGTTTACTGTTCTTCTAGAGGACTCGAATTCAGTTCCCAGCACCCATGTTGGGCAGCTCACAATAATCCATAACTCCAGTTCCATGGGAATCCAGTACCTCCATCCTAAGTGGGCACCTGAACTCGTGTGAATATCCTCCCTCCCATACACATAATTTAAAAATAATGAAATTAAAGTCACTATTTTGGACACTAAGACAATTTACAATTTTGTTACTGCAAATTACGCAATTGCGCATTTTACTAGGAATTAATTGATTAAAGACTATGCATTTCTAAAAGTTTATTCACATATACAACAACTTAGTTTATGGAGAGATTGTTTATGAATACTGTCCCTGCCACTGGATCTCAGTCATTCCTGCCAGCTCCGAATGCTTTCATGTAATGGGTGGAGAGGGTTGCCTTATTTCATTTTGAAGTTGTGCTCATGTTTTATAAAAGTCATAAAGTAAATCTGAATATTTAAAAATATGATTAAAATCAAATCAGCTTAGTTAAAAAATTAAAACAGGAGGTGATAGGAATATAATATAGGAATATTCCCATCCCCAGATATTTGATTTATCTCTTTATAATATCTAGAGGGGCTAGAGAGATGGCTCAGTGGTTAAGAATGTGTATTGTTCTTCCAAAGGTCCTGGGTTCCATTCCCAGCACACATGTTAGGCAGCTCATAAGTGATGTAACCCAAGGTCTGGGGGATTAGATGCCTCTGACTTCCATAGGTGCCTGTCCACATACACACACACACACACACAGTTAAAAATAAAATCTTTAAAAAAATGTCTGGAGATACTTTTTGGATATATAATTATTTTCTCATGGCACCATTCTATATCTCCTTATTGGACTTCACACTTTTTAATTTAACAAGATATCCTAGATGATAAACTTCGGAGTTGGCAAGCTTTTCCCTAAAAGGGTAGGAGTCACTGTTCTAGACTTTGACAACTTTGCCCTTGAAGTAGAGGGCGGTCACAGGAAACGCAGGATGAAGGAGTATGGCTGTGTTTCAAACTTTTCTTATGGACAGGTACATGGATTAAAACTATATATGTAAAGAAATATTACTTTTATTTTTATCTTTTCTAATCATTAAGAAGGTACAAAGTGTTCTGAACTTGTGGACTATACCAGAACTGGCAGCATTCTGGATTTGGCCTTAGGAATATTTGCTGTACCTGTTCTTTATTATATTTACTGTATTACAACATATACAACGCCTTCCATCTTGTGAAATTAGAGTATTCATGATCCATTTACCTTCCAATAGCTGGAGACCAAGCCTTCAACACGTGGGCCTTTTGTGGAGAACACTTCATACCCACACCAGGACATCACTGTCATTTTGTCCACTATGAGAGAATATATGTAAGATAGATTTCTAGCAGCAGAAGTGTTGGGTCAAAGGGTATGCAGTTTATAATTTTGATAGATATTAAAAAATTGCCTCTTAGGATGTATCAATTAGCTCCATGGGCAAAGGGCGAAACCATTACTTTGCGTCCTCATCAAAGTGCCCTCACACTTGTGATCTGTGCCGATCCGAGAGGTGAAAAAATACAATTCAGTGTATACACCGGCACTTCTGTTATTATGAATGAAGTTAGCTTTTCACCTGTGACGATTCTTGTCACAGGCTTTCCCACCTTTTCCTGTAGAGCCTTTTATCCGTGCAGGCTGAGTTGCTTGTGTTCTTTAGATCTTTAAGATGTTCGGTTCTAAATCACAAATCTTTCTTTTTTTGGGGGTGTGTGTCATATTTAGTTGGCTTTCCCCCATTTTCAAATTAATTTATAAAAATGAAATTGAGTTACTTTTGTGACTTTGACACTAAAAATTGTTTATTTTTATTGTATGTGTATGTGTGAGTGCCCGCATGTGTTGTTGTGCACCATGGGCATGCCTGGTGCCTAGGAAGGCCAGAAGAGGGAGTCAGATCCCTAGAACTGGAGTTACAGGTGCTTGTGAGCCACGTGGTGAGTGCTGGGAATTGAACTTGGGTCCTCTGTAAGAGCAACAAGTGCTCGTAACTGCTGAGCCATCTCTCCAGCCCCAACTTTGAAATTTTAATACTTTACCTCTTGAGTTTTTTAAAGATGATGTTTTCTTTTATGTGAGCACTTAACATGATAACTTATAAAAACAAGTGGTATCAAATTACAGCCATTTCCTATACATTCATTATATACCAGGGAGTTGTGGTTTTCCCAGTGATCCATTTATTCCATTAAAACAAAGCAAAACAAAAAAATCTATCTGCAGTACTACTTCTCACCCAGTGAGGCATACAGAGATAAATCAGTCTTGAACTTTTCCTTCAAGAAAGATGAATGATATCTATAATAACAACAATAACAAAGCAGAGATTAAAATAATGATTTTTTTTTTACCTGTCAGGCACTAGCTCGATATCTTCTATGCCTTATCTGATTTATCTCCATAGAAACCTGTGTGCTAGGTTCTATTTTTGTTTTTACAGATTTACAGGTTGGGCAGTTAGATTTAGATGTGGGGCTTGGATCTGGGTAGTGTGAGCCTGAACACAGGCTTCTGGGTACCTCACCACACTGAGCCATGGATGTGGGTGAGCAGTGGAGGGAGCCGTGAGCGTCACTGCAGGATGATGAATGAGGACTGGTTAGCAAGATACCTTTACTCATATTTGACTCAGGTATTCTTTCTGGGATTTAATAATCTTGACAACCTTGATATAAGTTCTCAAGTTCTTATTCATAAATTATATTTTTGAGATGGGCAGAATTTTGAGTCAACCGGTAATTCCCAATCAATTGGTCACTTCTTTTAAAAACAAATTAAAAAGAATTATGAAATATTTAAAGCATGCTAAAAAAAACCACGTTGTCTTAATGCCATTTTTTTTCACTTGCTCTGGACCTGAGGCTGAAGTTCTTAATTATGACTATTAAGTTTGTCCCCCCTATGTAATAAGATCACATGGAGATATGTTGGGATAATAATGATACTTATTACATGGAGGTAGAATTACCTCTTTAGTGACTTCCTGCCAGAAATCATGTGGTTTTTTTTTTTTTTCCTACCAAGGAAACCTCAACTATAAGCTGAATCAAAAAAGCAAGTGTGTGTGTGTGTGTGTGTATGTGTGTGCGCGCGCGTGCGTGCGTGCGTGCGTGCGTGCGTGTGTGTGTGTGTGTGTGTGTGTGTGTGTGTGTGTGTGGTTTTAAAGTTTGCAGCTTTGGCCCACCTTACTCAATGGTGCTACCATACCAATAAATCCCGAGAAAGCATCTGGGAGTTAACAAGCAGTTAGGCTTTGCAGGCTAGCTCCCAGGTACACAGGCTTAAGCACAGCAGCCATTTATAACTTTTCATCTGAGTACCAGTAGGTTAACCCTCCTCCATGTTGTCAGACTCAGGATGCTGTGGCCCTCACCAACATCAGCTTAGAATTCCCAAGGTTCCCGAGGAGTCCTTTTCATTCAGCTACCTGATGGGATGAGGCATGTTAGGAATGAAGGTGGACGATTTTATGGGCCAAACCTAGAAGTGACACTGTCATTCCCACGCCACGCTCAGCCACACTCAGGAGGCAGTGAGGTGGGGGGGAATGTCCACCTTTGTGCCTAGGAAAGAAGACGTCACCTTTGCCACAGCTGCTAAAAAATGGGCACTGTTCTTCAGTAGGGCCACAGGAATACATTTTTGCTACTCATATTTTGAGACTCGGTCTTTGGAGTGAACTCTTTCCCTTACTTTGGTAGTTAGGTTCTTAGAAGTATTTTGTAGCTTATACTAAAGAGATGAGACTGCTTGGTGACCATGTCTGAGAAGACGCTAATGCTGTGGGATGATGGCTGGAGGAATGGACAAGTTAGAGACTAGTACCATGCTGAGTGACACCCACCCTCCTGCTCTCCCTTCTTCCTTTTCTAAGTTTCCCTGGGATTGTCTGCTGCTTGGAGTACAGAAATGCTTATGTATGGGAATTTGTTGTTTTTATTGGAGGAAGATGGGCAAGGTACTATTGCGTGTCATGCTTTGCTTTGCAGGAGGCTTTGGAATGGGCTATGAAGAACCACTTGTGGGGCCATGCTTTGTTCCTAGCCAGTAAGATGGACCCAAGGACCTACAATTGGGTCATGAGTGGGTAAGTCTAGCTTACAAAGACCAGAAGAGTAGATAAACCTCTCTTCCAAAGGTGGTGTGTGTGTGTGTGTGTGTGTGTGTGTGTGTAGGGGAGAAGTAAAAAATGCATTGAGAAGTTCCACACATAGCTGCCCAAGTTCTCTTTACTGAAATAGGTGTAGCATTTTTCATTTCCCAATTCTCCTCCCCTCCTCTCCTCTCCCCTCCTCTCCTCTCCTCCCCTCTCCTCCCCTCCCCTCTCTTCCCATCTCCTCCTCTTAGCAACCCTCTTAGCTTAACCTAGGTTAGATTGGCCATAAATCCTGTTGGACAGAGAGCTGAGTGAGGGGACACACACTCGGCTTTAAGTTCTGGGTTCCTATTGGCTGCCACACTACCTGGTGGTTTGTTCTTCATGATGGTCTCAGTGAGGCTCTTTATTACTTCAACTCTATCTTCCCAGGCATAAGCAATGCCACCCTCTCTCCACTATGGCCCCGGGCTGGAGGGGTGGGCACGCTGCTGTCTGTAATGCTGAGTGTGCTGAACTCCTGTGGCAAGGGTGCTATTAGGTAAAAGATGGTGATCTGAGGGACGATTTTCCCTTTGGGTTTTGGAAATGAACATCCCACATCCCCATGTTGTAGCATACATCTCTGCTGCAGAGTTTTGCCTTGGGCCATTGATTTTTGATGGGGCCCAGTGAATTGTGAAAAATATCTCTTACTGAGTGTGCTTAAATCTCAAATCAGCTGTAGAGCTTATTATATCCTTGTTAAGCATATCCCACAGTTTGTCATCAGCAGGATCATTTCTGGTCCCTCTTCCACGCCTCTCTGGTTATTGAAAATGGCTATTTAGTGCTTGTGAGTCAAAGCTCTACAGACCCAGGCTTGAGATGAGCCGGAAAAATGATGCTTAGTGGGATGGGTTTGGTGAGGAGGAACTGAGGGTGGCTGGGGAGGAGAGGCCCATGAAGAAGAGCTTCCAGGTTTACTGCTGGGCTACCCAGGTGAACTGGAGATGTGGGAGGCCAGCTCACCGATAGAAGGCATTTAGAAGCGACTACTCAAGAATTAGGGTGTTAGGGCGAAAATGCAAAAAATATCCTTGAACAATGAAGTCTACTCGGGGGGAGGGGGGGGAGTGTGATGTGGTGAAGATGCCGTTGATCTTCCCT
The DNA here is from genome assembly GCA_902168405.1 of Peromyscus aztecus. Taxonomy (NCBI): domain Eukaryota; kingdom Metazoa; phylum Chordata; class Mammalia; order Rodentia; family Cricetidae; genus Peromyscus; species Peromyscus aztecus. Next base: position 47,233 of record CABHPQ010172474.1, read on the forward strand.
AAAAGGCTACAAAGGCGCAGCGGAGCAGAGAGAAGTGTTCCAAAACAGAAGCTCCTGTCAAGGGGAATGTTCAGGCCTGCGTGCTGGTGAGGGGTTCCCTCTGGGCTCCATTCCCCACTGACTCTCCTTTCTTCTCACAGCTTCACCAGTACGCTGGCACTCAACGACCCCCTGCAGACCCTCTTCCAGCTCATGTCGGGAAGGATTCCACAAGCAGCCACGGTACTCTCTGGGACAGTCTTCCTTCTATACCCCAGAGTCCTAAGGGTTGGGAGTTGGCTGCTGGGGACTCCTTGGGAATGTAGCAATACCTTTCAAGATGAGGCATGAATAATAGTTTATTAATTATCTACAATGTGCTTGGCCCATATATGATTTGATACATAGTAGCTGATTTCATGCATGGAGATAGGAGTTATTTATCCCTGCTTTTGCAGACACAGAAACAGAGGCGCAAAAAGGTGTAAAATGGCTCAGTTATGGGGGTAGTGAGGAGTGGGGTCATGACTGGCTCAGGTTTGTCTGGTTCTAAAGACCTTCCCTCCCCGTGATTGTACAAGAGCTGTTGTTTTACACATCGACCCTCCAGAGCTGGGCGTGTTGGGCTTTGTGTTTTGGAATTGAACATGGCTGAGGAGAAGGTGGAGGCCTGCTCAAGAGCGTCTCCACTACAGCAGATTTGATCTTTTTGAGCCAATGTATTCTTTTCTTATCCAATAGCTTTACCAGCACATATCTTGGCATTGACTGTCTGGGTCTGTTCTTTTTTTTTCTGGCAGTACTGCATAGCCTGCCCTTTGAATGTACACATTCATATCTTAGAATTCAGAAACATTTTCTTGGATTATATCTTTCAATATTTATTTTGGCTTCATTTCCAGGAATTCCATGTCCGTTTCACATGTATAAACTATATGTAAACATGTGAATTATAGAAATATATTTATTTCCTTTTTGAGACCTGTGCTGGCTTCAAACTCAGTATGTAGCTAAGGATGGTCTTGAACTCTGGGTTTTCCTGTCACCATCTCCCAAGTGTTAGGATTCCAAACACGTGCCACCTACCTGACTTTTACTTTTTTCCTTAAATTGAGACTATTTTTTCTTTCCCTCCTCCATCCTTCCTTTGTCTACTCCCATCTTTCCTTCTTTTCTTGCCTCTGCCCTCGGTCCTTCACTGTTTTCCTCAGTGTCTCTTGCTCGTTTGTTCTAACCTTTTCGTCTTTGTTTCTTTAATATTTCCTCCATTCTTTGCCTGAGCTCTTCCTGTGAGGTACCAGCTCCTTCCCGAGCTCCTTTATGTTTGCTTTATGTTCTTGCTGCATAGAAATATTATTTCATCACCTCTGTTCCTGCCCAATGCACTGCCATTCAGTCTCCATTACTTATGGCAGCCATATCTTATATTTGAAGCTTGAGTTTTTGCTAGCAATGGGTTTTAATGAAAATGAATTTCACCTCTCTCTCTCTCTCTTACTCTTTTTTGACATTCTTCTTTCTGTGGATAATTCTAAGCAAAGCAAAGCAAAAAGAAATGATGCTTTCTGTCCCCCATCATTAAACCAATGGGCTATTTTGGAATATGGGATAAGCTTCACAATTCAGCTGAATGGAAGCTTTAGCACTGCCATAAAATTGCACCATGTCACGAGGTGCCTAATGGAGAAAGTGATATAATTAGCCTGTGGTCCATTGGGCCTCAGTGACGAAGAAGCGTTAGCTCATTTCCCTGCTCTTAGATAAGGGAGCCAAGGCTCCACAGGTGATGTGCCATTGCAGTATCTGATCTTAGAGTGTGAGAACTTCCTAACCCTCACATCGAATACAAGGCTACCTTTCTGCTACATGGATGATGTCATGGAAGAGGCGTGTCTACTGGACACACAGATGTGGGTTTCATTCCAGGTTTAGGCTTGACTTTGCTCACTACTGCTAGGCAGACTCAGCTACTATTTAATGTCATTGTTTTTCTCTTAGTGGAGATTTTGATGGCCAGTCACCAGAATTATTGTGAAGTTAAAGGAACAAGAATGTCTGAACCTGTTAGCCACCATGTTTGCATGTCTATCCCATTAAGAAATGCTAATGAATTCTCATTCTCTCTGTCTGTCTCTCTCTCTCTGTTTCTGTCTCTGTCTCTCTGTCTCTCTGTCTCTGTCTCTGTCTCTCTCTCAGCTTTATACTATCCTCCCTTGATCCAAACCAGGGAGGAGGCAGAGGATGGCTTCCAAGATTATTTTCTAGCCGGGCGGTGGTGGCGCATGCCTTTAATCCCAGCACTCAGGAGGCAGAGGCAGGCAGATCTCTGTGAGTCTGACGCCAGCCTGGTTTACAAAGCGAGTTCCAGGAAAGGCACAAAACTACACAGAGAAACCCTGTCTTGAAAAACCAAAAAAAAAAAAAAAAA
>CABHPQ010172475.1:868-68836 GCA_902168405.1 Peromyscus aztecus
AGAGAGAGAGAGAGAGAGAGAGAGAGAGAAAGAAAGAAAGAAAGAAAGAAAGAAAGAAAGAAAGAAAGAAAGAAAGAAAGAAAGAAAGAAAGAAAGAAAGAAAGAAAGGCTGAACAAGCCATGTTGAGCAAGCCAGTAAGCAGCACCCATCCGAGGCCTCTGCATTAGCTCTTGCCTCCAGGATCCTGCTCTGTTTGAGTTCTCATCCTGACTTCCTTCGACGTAAGCCAAAGAGACCTCCTCACCTTGCTTTTGGTCGTGGTGTTTCATCACAGCAATAGAAACCCTAATGAAGACAAAGTGCTTTATAGTAATGCAGTCTGATTATAAAAATATACACTTCTTACTTCACATATACATGAAATAAAGCATAATTTTTAACTATAAGATTGCATCTGTGCAATTCCTTACCCAGTCCATTTTGTGTTACTATGAAAAATACCAGAGACTGGGTATGTTATGAGGAAAAACACTTTTCTTTTATTGTGTTTGTTGGAGACTGAACACCCTCAGCTCAGGGAGCATGTATGGAAGAGGCCAAAGACCTGGTCTCCTTTGAAGAAACCAAATTCAGACCCAAGTAAGAGAAAGCACGGTATAAACAAAATGGACATTAATCCTGTCTGTAGGTGGTATCTCCAAACTGAGTTATCTCCCAAGAGGCCCCAGTTCAATGCTCTGCCACCTCCCATACTGTTACAGACTTAGGAAAGTAACAAAAGTCTAGTTAAAGGTTCCCAGGACTTCAGCCTTTCAGATATAGTTGTATCCTAACCATAGCTCATCTCCTCTTTGAGGTATCTAACTCCTAGGAAGGCTTCTCACACACTACAAAAGAAGGCAGAGCTAAACGGCTTTATTTCAGTTCTGAGCAGCCAAGTTGGTCAATTAAAATATAGTCTTGCCTTTAAAAGCTATTGGTTTGTAATGAAGAGAGACACAATAGCAAATGCATGTAATGAAATAGAATACTACAAAAAATTGATGAGTAAATAATGAGAGAACAGAAAGACGTGAGAAGCACCAGCTGAATGAAGGCTGGAGGGTAGGTAGAATTTCATGTGACTGCAAACAGGGTGGGTGGAGGTAGAAGGAAGTTTCTAGATAAAAATAAGCAGGCATGGAAGCATGGCTACTCTGCTTTTCTTGGGAGCCTGATCCTTTAGTTGATGTCTTAAATGGGCCACAAATGTTTCATGCACATATTTTATGTCCAAGGGTCTGCTTGCCATAGCAAGTGAAGATGGAGCAGCAAATAAAGAAATCAGTTTGATCCCTAGTGGGGCTTAAAGTCTAGAGAGAGGTAGTTACAAGAAATCCCTGGGTCCATGGTCTGCTGTGAGGAAAAAAAAAATCCAACATATCTTTATAATGAGGGATGTCTTCAGAGAAATGGATGTTGAAAATGTAATAAACATGCCATAACTGCTGTGAGGAGACTGGAGAGGGTGATGAAATAACCCTGCTTCTAATTGGAACTAGTCAGCTTTACACCGGAAAACTCAGGAAAGTTACAAAAGTCTAGAAATCTAGTATCAGGCAACAGCTCCCAAGTCTGCATAGGCCTCTTTCCAAATATCTTACCTCTTAGCTTTTCATACTTTCTATAATGAACATGAATTATTACATTGTATTAATTACCCAGGAGTCAGACTGTCAGGTGAAGCTATCTGTGCAGAGCATTCACTAGGGAAAATGCCTTTTATGGGCATATGTTCCCTTGGGCCCTTAAGCAGACCTAAGAGAACCATTTCAAGACCCTTGCCTGTTGAGTCTGAACTTTCTCTTAAGTGTAAATCACATTTTCCTGTTTTGTTTTAATCTTTTGAATTTGATTATTTTAGGTTGGTGAGGTGGGGAAGTACATAGAAATTAAATCCAGTAATTTGCAATTATATACTAGACGTGCTGGTGGTACGTTCTATATTCTGTTCTGTTTGCTACCAATGAGTACTAATGTATTTCGCTGTGTTTTAGTGGAAGGTTAACTGTTTCACCCTCATACACCCACGCTTAGCTTTCCCTTTCTCAAGTCAGCTGAAATCTGCTGAATGCTGATATTAGTTACTCAGGCCTCCTCTAACACATTGCTATTACAATACGACAATAAATAATAATTTTCTCATTTGAAACAACAGAAGTTTTAACACAACAGTGCATTCTCATAAGGTTCTGGAACAGTCCAAGCCAGTAATGCTGGGCCATAATTAAGGCGGGAGCAGAGCTATCCTAAAACCCAAGGAGCTGCCCTGCCTAGCTTCCTCCTCCAGCAGTGGCTGGGGACCCTGGCAGATGGCTGGACACTGGAGCCTTCATAGCCAGCGCCTCAAACATCTCCTGCTGCGTTTTCACGTTGCCATCTGTTCTGTGTAATACAATCCTCTCTGCCTCCTTCTTACAGGAATCCATGTGATTGCATTTGGGGCGCTCCAGCTGGATAATCCATGATAATCTTCCACCTCAAGAGCCTTAAATTAATCACACCTGCATAGACTTGGTCTCAGAAGCAGCCGTCACAGGTTTCAGGGATTCAGAAGGCCATTTTTTTCCCCAGCCTGCTACAGTCTCTCAATCACACCTGAGCTGCCTAGAGCAAGCCCTACCTTGATATAGTTCATCAGTATAAGACGGAGATAGAACTTGAATTCTGAACCCAAGGATTCTCTCCGGATGTCTGTTCTGGGCTTTTCTGTCATCACGTGGAATTCCGTCGATTGTGCCTTTTTGCAGTTGTCACTGTTGATGTTGGTTGAGATTTAGCCATTCTGTTTGGAGCACCCTGGGCTGTGTTTTGAAGACTGAAACCTTCAGTAGATCCCTCACCCTCACCATTGTCTTTGAGTAGGTTATTTCTTCAGTCCCTGCCTTCTTTTGCCTGCTCTCCCATTCCCAGGAGTCCTTCCTTCTACAGTATATATAGTTTCTGTCTATAAACCAGGTGCTCCAACAGCAGGCACCCTCTTTCACTGGAAGCTGATTCTCTATATTTTCAAGAGTTATGAGGGCAAATATAAAAGGTGAAAATTTTGGCTATGGTCAAAACTTCAAGAATTCACAACAATCTAAAACATCTACAGGATATCTTTCTGACAAAAGGGATTAAAGTTCTAAAGCAAAAGGTAAATAGTAAGTAAGCAAGCATTTATGAAGTGCTATAAATTTAAATTCTCTTGGAGTCAAGACAAAACACAGGGCTCCAGATGTAGTCAGTGGAAGAGCACCTGCCTAGCATACGCTTTCAGTCTCTAGTACTACATAACACACAAACAACAGCAGAAACCCCAAACAGTCCACAGGAAATCCTAAAGAAGAGATCAGAAAGTGTTTGAACCAAATAATAATTAACATTAAGATATGCATCTCTGCTTCCAGCTTATGGCTCCAGATGTAAGCTCTCAGCTGCTGCTCCAACCCTGGGCTCCCGCTGTCTCTGCTCCATCATCATGGACTCTAACCCTTGGGAACCTTAACCCCCAAACAAACTCCTTCTTTTTCATGTGTAAAAAGATATACTAAATCTTGCTAGATATATTAAACAGTAGTTAGGGGCTGGGGTGATGGCCCAGTGCTTATGATCTCTCGTTGCTCTTCCAGAGGACCCAGGTTCAATTCCCAGCACTTATGTTGGGCAGCTCACAGCTACCAGTAGCTATAGCTCCAGAGGATACAGATGCCTTTATCTTGTCCCCACAGGTAACTACTCACAAAGAAATGCAAACACACACACACACATATGTATATGCACACACATATTATTAAAAATAATGAAATAATCTTTCATTTAAGGCAAATATTTAAAAATGAAGACTGAAATCCAGTGATGTGTCCTATTTCAAGAGGACAGAAAAAGGACATGAAATCTAAGCAAGAGAAAGTAAATAACTGATAAAAATCAGCAAACAGTAGCATAGAAACCAAACATGTATTAGAGAAAGTTAGCAAGTCCAAATTGATGTATGGAATGATGAACACCATTTCTAAACACCATGGAAAATGAGGAAAACGAACTAAAGATCATCAAGATTCCAATGGAAAGTGGATCATAAATGTGAACCATGTGGAGAGCAGCACTGGATATTTGGGGAAAGGACCCCCATAAAGATACTGGTGCTGTATTCCTAGCCTTTAGCTTTAAATACCACGACTAAGTAACTCATCTCTCATTTAAGGCATAGGAAACTGAAGTTCACAATGATTTCCCCATCCTCCAGTCTAGAAAGAAAAAAAAAAAAGAACTGTGGCTGGAATGAGCTCCCCAAGTTCACAGTGTTGGAAACTCGGTCTCTTGTGCACCAGAATCATTAAGGGCCATTAAAGGCAATGATGTGCAGGGGTAGCCTCCAGCCACGGACTGACATTGTCCATCAGGCCTAGGTCAGTCATTGATGGAGCGATGTGGTGCCTAATCTTGACTGCCAGCGTAATAGGATTTAGAATTGCTATGGGAACAAATCTTATGGCAAATGTCTGGTTAATTAGGGTAGGAGGACCATCCAAAATATAGGTGAAAACATTCCATGGGCTGTGCCTGGACTGAATAAGCAGAAAATGAGCTGAGTTCTCTGCTTCTGTACAATGTGACCAGGCACTTGAAACACCTATCTCTATGACTTCTCCACCCTGACTGATTGTACCCACAGACTGCAAGCCCAGATAAACTTTGGTCCTGAGGCTGCTCTTGTCTGGCATTTTGTTGGAGCTACAAGGTGAGTAACAACACAAGTGGGTTCTAGCGAAGGTTGGTGTGTGCAACTTTTCCCCACTCCTGCTGGTTTTAGGACGTGTGTGTGTGTGTGTGTGTGTGTGTGTGTGTGTGTGTGTTGTAGCATAAATCTTTCCCCCAGATACAAGGTTTGGATTTTCCAACATCCATAACTGCTCTTTATAAATCACCAACTTTCAGGAATTCCGCTAGCAGCACACACACACACACACACACACACACACACACTGAACAATGACAAATGGCCTAATGTTCACTTCTACTATGGATGGTAGAAGTATCCATTATTTTGAAGAGCTGTTCTGAAAATTGGATGTGCAATGTCTAAAATGGCAGCTGAAATAGAGGGGAAGGGTGTGTTAATTATGATTGAGGGTAGGAGTTGGTTAATAGTGTCTGTCTGGCCTCCACCTCTTGGGGAACAACAGAGAATAAAACCACACTTGATACTAAATTACCCAAGTGTCCTTACCCATGAGATCTATGAGTTGAAAGACTTTTGAGGACAGGGATTTGACTAAAAGGTAACAACAGGTCTTTTATTACATTATACATTGATTTCTATTATAGATATGAGATAATAGCAAAAATGAAATCAGTAGATTATTGTCAAACAATGGCAGCTGTAAGAATACTCTAGTAATAAAAGCAGGTGGCTTTTCTGAAAAGCCTGTCTTTGGGGAACACAGCAGTCACTTCCAAAACAAAAGGAATGCTGACCTTACACTTAATCTCCAGAAAAATTGCGGTGGCTCCCAGTGAGAAGGGTGTTGACTGAAATTCCAATATTCAGTATTTAAAAACCATTTGGTAGTGGTGTCTCCGCGGCACCTCACACTCACAGAGAGGGTGTGCCTGTATGTTTGTTCCTGGGTGTGGGTTGTATGCTTCCTGCTGTGCGCATCTCCTTGCTGAATCCCCAATTGGCTCTGAAAAGCTAGGTCAGTGGGCTGATGAGAACTGAGATGCTGCCGGCGGGGAGACACTGTGGGATTGAGGAGACGCTGCAGGCTGTGTTTAGCAGGACTCTTCAAACCAATCGGCAGAAAGTCTATTGCCATACTGATGTGTTGAGTGCAGCCTTGAATTTTGATAGAATGGGGGAAAAAAACCCAACACGCCTTTCTCTGCTTCTCTCTTCCTTTACCGTATCAGGCTATGTTGGGAATTGCTCTCATGGGAAGCTTCAGAGTGAGGAATTGGGTGGAGCAGAGGAGAGAGAGGAAGGGAGCACTCTCTGGGGAAAACCATGATACTGTTGTGGTTTCGCTAACTCTCTCTCTGAGATTCAATCAGTGGTCAGAGGAAATTAGAATGTTTGAAGAATAAGGGCCAAGGCAGTGTGAAGAAAGGGAGGGGACCTTGAGGTGGGGGTGGGGGTGGATCCAGCAGGGCCAAAAGCAGTTGAGCCATGTGATGCCCCAGGAAGTAGAAGGTGGAACTCTGCGACTGCTTAGGAGCTTGGATCCATCCATGGAGAAAGCAGAACTGTCCTTTGCTGCTTTGGAAGATGTCGACATATGTTATCCATCCTGTTGCCAGGGTGAGGTAATCCAGACCATGTTTCAACAATGCCCTCCTTCATGCAGTGAGGAAAATAGTCATCAAAGCAAACCTTCCCACTTTGGTACTCATTTCTCCTCAGCTTTCTTCATGCCTCAGTACCAGACCCACTAGCTGTGATCACAGCCTCATGAAGCAGACCCCAAACATAGATACTGATTGTGTACTGAGTAATCTCTAATGAAAGTACATACTTTCCTATGTTTTATAAATGTGGTCAGAGGAATAAACCAATTTAAAAAATAAAAACTTCAATAGGCAGATGATTCAGCGAGGAGAATGGGTGAGAACTACACAGGACCCATGCCAGATAAAGTTATGGAGTGGAAGAAATAATGACTGTTTAGTTTTACCATTTGAGCTCTACTTACGTCTAGATGTTCACAGGCATGAGTGTCTAGTACTGTTGGACATCTATTACTATTATGCTGAAGCTCATAATTGTAACAGCACAGAGCCCAGAGTGTGTGAAAGTGATTTGGAAAAAGCAAACTGCTGTATAGCAGGCGTTGCTAATGTTTTTATGTAAATAGAAATATAGGTGTGCCATGAACAGATATATAGATTTTGCTCTCTGAGAAAAAGCCATTACAAAACTTGGAAAAGATCTGTTTTCTCTGAAAGTATATGGGCCTGATGAGATAGAAATAATCTGAATGCTATTCAAAATTCTTTGTGCATACGTGCTTATGAGCACACATCTTCATTCAGTCAGGAAATGCACAACCAGCATTGTATGCTTGAAAAAAAAAATGAACTTCATGACACAATGTTCACAATACTAGTACGTGTTAAGGGAATAAATGGAAGAATAAGGAGATGGCAAGGTGGAGTTTCTAGTATTCTGTTCACACTCGTGTAAACTGGAATGCTCAGTTTTTTTTTTCCATTTCATTTTTTTTTTCATTTCATTCTATGCTCTGTCTTTTACTGGAGGAGAGTGTATTGGAAGATAGTACAAAGCCCAGGTAAATTGAAATTTATTGAGCAATCACGAGGTACTAATCTGGAAAACACATCTCTCACTAAACTATTTGCTAATTTTGTCCTCCTAGATTCCCTTGGCCAGTTCAACACCTCATTCTTGCTGAGTTCTGGTATACCTCACAGAGAATACGGCACAAGGCAAGTGAACAGTATCCCAGGAGTTTTGTGCAGTTCAGTGGGAAAACAGGAGTGTTCTGGGGACGAGGATCTAAGACTCACAGGCATGTCATGGGGAAACAAGACTCTGGAGGCTTTGACACTTGTAACAATGGCGAGAGGGTTCCGGGCGTACAGAATATTTATCTATTGTTCCTTTTAACCTGAGTCCCTTTCCTCTTCAGTACAGGCCCTTCACAAACTCATGAACATAAGATCTCTCTCATGCTCAGTATGCGTTAGGACACTAAGTTACCAAGGTGGAAGACAAATTGGGCTATGTGGAGGAAGAGGGTGTCTTGTTTCCTCGTTAGGTACTGAGGGAATACACAGTCTACTTCAATTTTATTTACAGTCTCTCCTGGTTTTCCACTAAGAGGTCCCTCGGGTTTCAGAGCTTTCTGGTTCTCCCCTGATAGACTACAGAGACAACACGGGTGCACAAAGACATTCTGCCCTCTTAAAAGCAGTCTCGCAATCACCTAGCTGTCTGGTTATTTGTACTCAGACTTGAGAACAAGAGATTGGTTATCAGTCAGTATGGTGGTCATTACTTTAAGAAGTAGCCGCCAGTGGAACTGCCTAGGGCAAATGCCTCAGTTTACATTACTCTGAAAGTTTATTTTACTGTGTCTTCCCATTTAAAGTACTGGACCCTATATGGGTGATTTTTGGTCAAAATTTTTGCTTTTTGATATAAGGAAAACTTCTGTGACATATTTGGGCAATGATTGGGAACAGGAATGAAACAAAATCTCCAGTTCTGCTATTCCTGTGATTAGTCTCCACTTAGCTGTGCATCTTATTTTCTGTTTCCTCATTGAAGTCTATATTCCATATTAAGCCTGTGCTCCTGGTTAAATCTCCAGGAGCAGAAGTCTCTTTTGGAAAGTTCCAGGGGTCTGGCTTTGTCAGATCCTCCCTCCTTCATGGAGTCTTTTTTTTTTTTGTGGGGGGGGGGGTTGTTTTGTTTTGGTTTTTCGAGACAGGGTTTCTCTGTGTAGTTTTGGTGCCTGTCTTGGATCTCGCTCTGTAGACCAGGCTGGCCTTGAACTCACAGAGATCCACCTGGCTCTGCCTCCAAGTACTGGGATTAAAGGCGTGCACCACTTCCGATTTAATGACGGGTCCTCCAGGCAGTTTCCCTCCTCTAAAGCCCTTTGACCAAGAAGCAGAGGGATTTGGAACCATGGACTTCAGGAGCTAAGAGAGTCCACAGAAATCCTGGAGTTGAGAATGACATCTCCTCTGTCCAATCAAAGGTGCAGGTTTCTCTCCGGTCCCCGCCCCCTTTCCCCGAGGCCCCAATAACTGCACTCTGAGGCCCCGGCTTCTGCTGTGAAGTAGCTAGGGTGGGCTCTGCCTAGGCGAGGAGTGGCGCCGGTGGGAGATGCGCTCCCAGCTGTTTGCGGCGGGAGCGGGAAAGCTGTAAGGCCAGGCAGCGCGGCGGCGGCGGCGACAGGAGTGGGGAACAGGTAGGAGGCAGGCTCGCCCTTCTGCAGAGCACAGGGAAGGCGTGCTTCCCAGAGGCCACCCAGCCAGCTCCTGCCCCGCCCTGGTTACCCCGGCTCCCAGGGTCGCTGTTGCTGTCACTGCAACACTGATGACACCGGATCAGAAGATGGGGCGGAGGGGGTAATCAGGATGCTGGAGTCGGGGCGACACACAGGGAAGGGTTGCTGAGAGGGGCCCTGAGGGGCAACGCTTCTGGGCAACTTTCCTTGTAGACACTGCGGCTGCCTGCGGGGTCGGGCCCCGGGTTTGCCCTGTCGATGTTGCTGGGGGTTGGGGGGCGCAGACGTGCCAGCTGCCGGAACCGCAGGTCTCTGCATCTCAACTGCTCCGCATGCCAGGCGCCGCCTGTTCCCCTCCCCCGCACCTGCGGGGTACCTCCAGTGCAGCGCTGGCTGCCAGTGGTTGCAGTAAGTGAGGCAGGGGCTGGTGCGTCCCCAGGCTAAGAACTAGTCCCTTTTGGGCGTGCGGGTTGGGGAGAATCTCTGCATTTTCTGATTAATCCAGTCTGAGGAAAAGCCAGGGTCCCTCTTCCACGAGGTGCTTGAGGACTGGGCAGGGCAGAGAAGCAGCTTGCTGCCTGCTCCACTGTTTCCTACCGGGAACTATCACTTCATCTAGTCAAATGATTGTCAGGATGGACCCCAAAGCATCCTCCCTGGGTGACCGCATTTGGGCACTAGGTGTTGGCTCAGTGCCGGTTTCTGCTGGAAACAGATTGCTGGTAGCAGTAGGGAGAAGAATTGCAGGGAAATCAGACACCCTTCTGGGAAAATTCCTGAAAAAAAAAAAAATGGGATGGTGGGAAAGAAGCAAGAGAGAGGTGTAGCCATTTCTGACTGTCCTGTTTTTCATGCCAAATCCAGCATGGGCATCTGTACGTGTGCCTGTGTATGCACATCTCCAAGGTGGAGCTATATATAGCTCCTGTGCAGCCAGCCCGGTTTCCTTGCTGCTGAGCTGCCTTGGCCTTCTCAAGCAATCTGCAAGCACTGGGTGGGAGGGGCGAAATAGAATCAAATTCTTCATTAGTGGGGAAAGCCAGGGAAGAGAAACTCAGAGTAACAAACCCCCACACGGAATAACATTTTTTGCAATGCACAGAAATCAATGTATTCCAAAATTATTCTGAATGCATGCTTGGGTCTTATCCCGCGTTTTTCAGAATCATGGTGCATATCCACCATTGCAGCCTGAAGTGTAGCATACATCACATTAATACATGACTTATCTGCACTCTTTTATTGACTCATTGGTGCACAATGTTGTGCACATGCTCGCATCTTGCTTACTTGGAATTAAATGCGTTTTTATGGTAACTTACAGCTAGCTGCACTGAGGGGTCTGAAAAGGACCCACCCACTTTTCAGGATGCAAGCTTGTGGTACCAGTAGGGCCATTGGAGGTAGTTTTGGTATAATTCCTTGGACATATTTTTTCCTGTGGCTTATATAAATTTGTGCTGATGTGATATTTCAAATTTATCTGGACTTTTAAAAAAGATGTCTATATATTTATTTTTATCACTGTCCAGGACTGTGTATTTCCTGACGATAGCCTTTCCATTGTCTTAAATCAGAAAAAAAATTGAGATTCAGAAGGAACAAATGGTGCTTAAAAATCTTCCACAAATTTCAGCTCTGCTCTTCCCAAAGCCTGCTGTGCATGCACACACACAGCAGCTTCTCCTTAGACAACACGCTCTGTAGTTTCCATAATTATTGGTCCCTGTAAGAAATTTAAATAGTGTTGATATCAGCAACGATGTGTGCTGGGGTAACTCATTTGTAAGTTTGTTGCTGTATGTTTTTTTCAGAATTAATTTTTGGTTTCCTAGATATTATTCTAATATACCAGAGGGAGCTGGTGGTGGTGAATTTTGTTACCCCAACTGCCTGCCTATCTGATTTTTAGAGTGTTTTATTCTCTTTGAACTTTAGCCTCATGGTATTCCAAGGAAGGATAACAGAGTTGACTCCTAGGTTTATCCTGAAACTTCTCTTAAAAGTCTGTGCATGGCTGAGTAGCGGTGGCACACACCTTTAATTTCAGCACTTGGGAGACAGAGCCAGGTGGATTTCTGTGGGGCGTTTACCCACCAATCCCACAGTTCCCCAGAGTTTTCTTGAGTGTGAGCAGCCGGAAATATTAGATAGAAGGATTTAGAATGTGGAGATAAACAGATAGAAAATACAGGATAGCCTTGAGAGGGCCTGGAACCTATTCCAACAGGCCCAGTCTCAGGCCTAGGGTATTGATAGAAAAGCCAAGGGGTGGAGCAAAAGACCTCCCCCCAGCACAGTCAAGTGCAGACTATCTCAGACACCTGCACTCAGGCCCGTGGTCAAATCATGCTCTCTATGCAGACCTGCTGGGTAAAACCACGAAGAACCTGAAAATGAGTTCCCACAGATTTCTATGAACTTGAGGCCAGCCTGGTCATCATTGTGAGTTTTAAGACAACCAAGGCTACACAGTGAAATCTTGCCTCAACAAAACAAAACAAACCAAAAAAATTTGTGCATGTCTTCACTGTGGGAGTGAGTACATAATAGGTTGTGAATAGCAGAGATACTATTGATTTTTAATCCATAGCTTGAGTCTCCTTGGAACATGATACGTATGGGAATCCTATCACACTTAGTCTTATGCTGATTAACCTTAGGTATCTGTTTTATTATCTAGCTAGACAAAGAAATGCTTTTCTGTAAAAACATTTGTGCTAATTAAGTTTCCCAAGTTGACACAAACTACAGTCATCTAGAAAGAGGGAACCCCAATTGAGAAATTGTTACAATCAGACCATCTTGTTGAAATGTCTGTTGGGATTTTCTTAATTCTAATTGATGCAGAAGTGACCAACACATTGTGGGCAGCACCTTCCACACTCGGGGGCCTTAGGCTATAAAAAAAAAAAAGTTAGCTGAACTAGCTAGAGATTGATGCAGGAGTACCCAGCCCATTGTGGCCAGCACCATCCCTACTCAGGAGGGCTTAAGCTATAAAAGAAAGGTAGCTGAATAGCTAGAGAGAGGAAGTCAGTAAACAGTGTTCCTCTGTGGTCTTTGCTTTGGTCTGTGTATTCTCACGGAAACAAAAAACCAACTGGGATGTTATGACCTATATTGTTTTACAGTTGTCATGCCGAAAGTTCTAAGTGGGCTCAAAGGTATCCCCGGAAAACCTATCATCACAGCCCATTATTCACATAGGTGCTGCAAGGATTTGAGGCTCATCTATTTGCCAATAGAAAGCAGAACTGATGGCTACTTTTGGGAATGCTGGCTCCATTATCCTTCCCATGATGACTAAGGGCTAATGTGAGGGTGTTTCTGTATTCTTACCCCCAGGATGATTCAGTTTTCTAACACAGGTGATGACTAGATTCTGTTTATGCCATATATTCTTTCTCGTGCTCCACACATCCAACTAGAGAATTGGGTGGAAGATAGACTAGATTTGTACAAGAACATTCCATATAATTGCCTTAACCACACTACACCTACCCCCACCCCCAAAAAATCAGCAAATATGAAGTCATCACTGGTCCCTTGGACATTCTCCATGTTAATTTCTTTCTTCAGATCTCTTGCATCTCTAGTCCCCACCATACCAGTCACAGTGAATTGGATGCATTTTCCATGGTACATGTATCATCACCCTCCACACACACACCCTTTAACATGTTCCATTCTCTGCCATAAATAACCCATTTGCCTTGTATGTACCCATCTAATCTCTTGGTGTTTCTAGTCAAATGCTACCATTTCTACATGCAAATCGCCTAAGCTTTGCATCTTAGCCTAGAATCTACGCCCTCTAAGTCACTGGTAAACTCCCTGTTTTTTTACAGGAGCAGCATTTGGTTTTTGCTTATTAGCATTCTGGCTATCGTTCTTCTCTTCTGATAGCTGTTTTCTGTGGTTTTCCCCTTTTCTGCCAGATTTCGGTTGTAGACACCACAATCATCTGTTGTCAAATTTTCTTACTTCTCTAAGCCTCCTCTCTTGGTCTCCCTCCTATTTTTGCTTTCTTTTCCAAGCTCTCAAATGACATATTTCCTTCTGCAGTTGCATTTCTATTATGCTCCTGGTTGTCATAAATACTGTAGGCTGTGGGGAAAAGTCTTCATTGTGCAGATATATGAATGCTAGCAATGGGGTCTACAATAACACTGGAGAGGCTTTTGTGACCTTTACTCCAACAATGCATGTAAAACATTCAAGACAGAACTTGGGCCACAGTAATTATTCATAAGCAATAGCTGTTAGAGTATTATTTGTAATGATAATGTGAGTAGTGAACACCACTGTTTGCTTATCCCTATTGATGGGCATCAGCCCTGAGTTGGTCTTTAGTAATGGAGGCTATAACTTTCCAGACAATTTTGCTTTTAGCTAATACTTTTACAGACTTCCATTCATCTAGAGGTACCCACTATCTATTCAGTAGTTTATCTGTTCTTATTCTAAAGTCTAATGTATATCCACTATTATGCACTGCTGTTATAAACCTGGATTGGTACAGTGGCCAATAAGTCTGCCAGCATAGAAGCTCTAATCCAGGATGCCACAGATGACCCAAGTATGTTGTGTAGCTAGAGTTTTCCTGCCTGGCCCACGGTCAGGATAAATCTCTTTCACCTGCCAGTCCCACAGCCGCTCAGACCCAACCAAGTAAACACAGAGACTTATGTTGCTTACAAACTGTATGGCCGTGGCAGGCTTCTTGCTAACTGTCCTTATATCTTATATCAATCCATTTCTATAAATCTATACCTTGCCACATGGCTCGTGGCTTACCGGCATCTTTACATGCTGCTTGTCCTGGCGGTAGCTGGCAGGCAGTGACTCCCTCTGCCTTCCTGTTCTTTTAATTCTCTCTGTTAGCCCCACCTATACTTCCTGCCTAGCCACTGCCAATCAGTGTTTTATTAGCAACACATTTGCCATACAGAACATCCCACAGCAATGTTGTGTATGAGATTTGCACTATTGATTCTCCTTTATTTTGAAACTTTTTAATTGATAGCAAGACATATTTTGGTCCAACTTCTAAGGAGGGCTGAGTTGTGTGCCATTGGCAATGTAGCAGAAGGATGATGCATTGTTCACTATGGTTGAATGGATAGCCTATTGTGTAAAATTATATTAAAAGGTATGTAAATTCATGGCTATGTTGTTGAACTTAATTTCAGGCAAAATTGGAAACAAATTTGATTAAAAGAAATTAAATAATCACTAAGGAAGACAAATATTTCTCAAAAGTTCACGTACAGATTTATGTTCTGACAATGGCTACTCCAATTTGGCAATGCACTGTATTCATTAACACTTGGTATTATGGCTTTTAAAGGTGACCGTTTTGATGGTAAAAGTTATATATTGAGTTCTTTTATTTTATTTGTTTATTTTCTTGTGCTTTGTGGTGAGTTCATGGAATGTCATACTCATTGGGTACCTGTGCTTCTCAATTTGTGAAACTGGGTTGACTCTGGGTACTCACATGATCCTGATATAATAGAACATTTGCAAAAGTGTTTCCTCCCCTGATTGCTGCCTTTGGTTTTATTGGGGGGACAGAGCACAAGCAGTGGGGTTTGAAATGAGATTTGCTTTGTACACAGGCTGACTTTGAACTCACCGTCATAGTGACTGGCTCTGAACTTGTAGAGATCCTGTTATGTTAGTCTCTTGAGTGATGGGATTGCAGATGGGAGTTGCTGTGCCTGGCTGTGCCTTTCTAGAAGCATGCTTTGACATGCAGACATTTATTTTACTGATGCTTATCAGTTCATTCACACTGCTACTTCATATAGTGTCAAAGCTCAGAGAACTTTCTGCCACCTAACAGAATTGAATTTGAAAGCTCGCATATGAGTGCCATACTGTTAAATTCTTTTGTCCTCTAAAGCAAAATTGAACTTGTGTGTATCTTATGTCTACCCTCATGTGAAGTGGCTCCTGGGGACACATATAATATAATATCAGTCTATTAAGATAAACTTTATTCTTCATGCGGTTCTTCCAGTAAGTAGATGGCTCCTTAATTCTTCCTGAGTCTCCATTGTCCATTCCAAAAATACCACAGGGCAAAATGTACAACAGAAGATATTAATGACCAGGTTACTCAGCAAGAGCAGGGCACACTGTTTGCACAATTATCTGAATGACTCAAGCACTAAATCTGTTTCTGCTAGGATTATCCAGATGGTCCTTAATTCACTGGATAATTGCTCAGTCCTGTGCTTGATGATGTAGACCTGAGTGTGCCATGCCTTTCTTGTACTGTTTTGTGGCCTCTTTATAAATGCTTCTGATTGGTCACTTTTCGTTTTTTATATGAGTTGGTTTATCTGGTCCTCAACCTGTTCTCTTAGAGATTTTAAGAACTATATATTGTGTAATAGTAAACCCCAACCAGTAACTCCAGCCAGGTAATCACTGTGTGACTAGTGTATGTTATTTAATCTTTGTAACACTTTGTTTGGTGTTGTGTGTATGTGTGTGTGTGTGTGTGTGTGTGTGTGTGTGTGTGTGTGTGTGGTGTTTAAAGATGTTCAGTGTTCAGGGAATCCCTCTCTGGTCTTCTTTTCATCGTCTCCTTTATGGCAAGCTCATTTTTCCACCTCACATCCCCATCTTGTCTTTCCAAAGCAGGTTTTGTAATGAGATCCCTAGGCTGAAGGTCTGTTGATGGGGTCTCCCCTTTTCTTTCCTAAGGTCCTCTTTATTTTACGTGAAGCCATTTGTTAGCAGTCCTTCTTAAGTTTTTCAAATTCACTTCTCAATCATCAGATCTCTTCTGTCTCTAGTTGCTGACTACACCCAGGTCATTCCTCTTCCTCATCTCCCACCATTCATGCTTTCTCTTTTCTCCCGTCTTCTGATGTGTTCTAGTCTCCAACATAAGTCTTCTTGTTTGTCTTTCAGATGGCTTGTCTAACCTCCCCATGTCTACAGTTGTGCTCTATCTTTTCTAGACTTGTTGTTTAGAGTTCAAATCTTGTGATTTTAGCCCCTATTCAGAGTCTCTCAATCAGCCTCTAGCAACCTGAACCTAGCACTGTATTGTAATCAATTGTTTTCTCAAAAATCTCCTGTGTGTGCCTTGAAGAACAGAGACCATTACTAAATCTTCTGTGTGTCCCATGAGGCCCTCACGTATGTTTTATATTTTGTAAGTATTTCTGAAGACATGAATAATAGAAGGACAAGTCTGAATCTGCTTTTATGATTTCATCAAATGAAGTATTCATCTTTGCCTTGAAAAAGCAACAAATAAAAACTACATGCCATGGTGGTTTTCATAATATTTCAAATTTAATATCCTGATTTTGTGGTTTATGCAAGATAGATAAAAGTTTTTAATGAAGGTTTTTGTATTTTCATTTTGTAGTGAAAATCCTTGCTTAGGATATGATAATTCTAGAATGCTAAATCACTAGTTAACTTCTTTTAAACAATCATGTGTTTCAGAAGGTAGGATACGTTTGTAGATGCATGGATACTGTATACCTATAAATTCAATTGGCTGGAATTAAATATTGGCAAAAATAATTATCATTTTTCTCTGCTTAATTAAAATTTTCACCGTCATCTCTGATATTTTGCACTGTTCTCCTTAGCATACTCTTATGAAGATGGTATTATCAGATCCTCACAAGGATTTTAACAGTTAACTTAAAAGGCGTCAGCATATAGAAAAAACTACAGCTAACTAATGCTTAGAGCAGGACAAATAGTCTCCCCAGGGAAGAGCCACCAAACTGATTATCTAATACCAAATGATTATCCCTGAAAATGTATATGTGAATAATACTACACAGACTGAGCAGGTTATAGTTAGGAATATACAAGCATATACGTACTCATATATGAATGTAACAGCATTCAATGAAAAAAGAGGCCAGGAATTTGGAAGAAAGTAAAGACGTGTAATAGGAAGGTTCTGAGGGATGAGAGAGAAGGAGAAATGATGCGATTAGATTATAATCTCAAAAACAAAATAAAAAGTGTGGTCACCTGCATTTATGGGTAAAGTCAGAGAAATAAGTAAGTTGCCTGAATTCAAATATTAGTGAGATAAACAAGAAAGGACTAATATTACTCACACCTAGTGTGTGTGCTAGGCTTACTATAGAGAGGCTCTGAAAGTCTTGTCAGGATAAGGCCATTGATCTTGGTTTTAATGATCCATTGAAAGTTCTGAGCCATGCACTACACCTTCATTTCATCAATAAATCCCATCAATAAGTATATTACTTTCCACAGTTCTTTGAGAAATTAAAAGTTTTCATCCTACACACATGTTAGACTTTTGCATTCATTTAATTGCTTGTTGTTTAGCGCGCACACACACACACACACACACCATTTTACTCTTATAATTTGTTTCAGAGTGTACTTCTTTTTATTTTTGGTGAAAGTGTAATATTATTTTCCTTATCTTTTAGCTTAAGTTATTGGAATAAATTATTTTGGGGATATTCCTAAGTAGAGATGTTCAAGTTTACTTTTTAGTTTTGCTAACCATGAAATTCTATATAGTCTTGAAGATTTATAGGAATCAAGTAAAAAATCAAATTGCGGGGGGAGGTAGGAACTAAGACAAATAATGAAAAAGAAATTCATTAAAAATGATGGTACTTAGAACAGCAATTCTACCCTGTCTGGAAATTCAACATGTTGAGATATAAGAATTATTTTCTGTCCAGTTTGCAAATGTATTATCTCTGTAATTTCCATTCACTTATTAATAATAATCACTTATTGAACATCACAGTGAAAATGATTGTTTTAAATGTGTTTCATGTGGCATCTCAGCACTTTACAAATACAGAGAAGAAGGCTTTAAACATATATCACCCTATTGTGTAAGTCATGAAATTAGAGCAAATACTTTACAAAAATGAGAATCTGCATCCAGATTCCACAGCTTTGTTGTGTGTGTTTGATAATCATGTGCATGTGTGTCTTTGTGTAGATGTGAACATGCAACAGTATGCATGATGAGGTCAGAGGACAACCTCAAGGGTCCTCACCTTCTACCCTGTTTCAGACAGGCTCTCTTTATTGTTTGATGCTAACCAGCCTGAACAATGCTCCAGTTTTTAACCCTCGTGTTATTATGTGCCCAGTCCTTACAAGAACAGCAGGCTTTAGTATTCTGTGAGTCATGGTATACAGAATCTATGCCCGTGCTCAAAAATATATTGTGTCAACACAAGAAATCAAATCATTCTAATTTTCAAATGTTTTATTCGTAGATAGCTCATAAACAAAAAGGTCTTCCACTCTAAGTGATTTACATGGTGCTATTTGCCAAATATGAATTAGATCTTTACAATGCATCATTTAAATGTTTATTATTATAATTTTGACTCAAACATCAGAATTTTATGGCTTTCTGACCTAATTTTCCTTCCCACCACCACAAAACATTAGCAGTAATTCTATCCTAAGGCTGTAATCTGACCACATTTAATTGTCATGGTTACTGAAAATGCAGATCTGTATCTCCAACTGTCAGGATGCCTGCTAAGATGTTATGAACAGTGTAATATTTCAGTCTGAACATCAAGTTGTTTAATATAACAAAGTTTTATATCAGAAAATGCCAGTGTACAATATTTTATACATCAGATGCAATGCATTTTAGTTGAAAATATTTTAAATGAGTAATGGTTTGATTCAATTTAGGCCTTCAGATGTTGTTTTAGGATTATTATAACTCTGGTTACTAGAAAACTAACCCAGTTTCTTGTGACTAATTTAGATATTTGAGCATATGTAGGTTGAATGGTGATGAGCATGACATCTACTTCTACTAAAGCACACATTAATGTATTCTGAAAAACCTTGTTTAACTTTCTTTTATTGAAAATAGATTTTTTTTATACAATGTATCCTGATTACAGTTTCCCCTCCCTCGACTCCTCCCAGTCCATGCCCACCTCCCTACCCATCTGGATCCAGGTCCTCTATGTCTCATGTTAGAAAGCAAACAGGCATCGAAGGGAAAATAATAAAATAAAAAAAGCAAAAACAAATCAGAATAGGACAAAATGAGCAAAACAGAAGGAAAAGAACCCAAGAAACTGCAGAAGAAACAGATATAAATGCAAAGACCCTCTCCTTTGCATAGTCAGGATTCTCATAAACCATAAAATTGGAAGCCATGATAAATATGCAAAAGCTGCAGGGTTTTATATATATTATATATTAATATCTACTTATATATATTAATAATATATATGAAATAAAAATAAAGAAGTCTGGCACAATATTATAAGACAAAGAACCTTGAAATACGCTGTTGGCCATCTACTATTGGGCATGTAGCCTGCCCTTAAGATTAGTTTGTTTCCCCAATGAGACTTGGAGAAAACTAAATTTTCATTTGCAAGTGGTTATTAATCAAAGATAGTTTCTGGGCTAGAGATGGGAGAGCATGTGTCCACTTCTTTCAGCTCTAGGACTGCATCTGGTGCAAACCTTTGTTGGCTCTGTGTATGCTGCCAGTCTCTGTGAGTGTGTGTGTTGGTCATAAGTGTGTCATGTGTGATGGTCTCCTTGTGGTTAGAAGTTTGTTGTCCTCCATCCCCTCTGGCTCTGGAAATCTGTCTCTTTCACAGAGTTCCTTAAGCCCCCTGGGGGGTGATTGATGGAAACATCCTGTTTAGGGCTGAGTGTTCCAAAGTCTCCCAATCTCTGAATATTTCCTAGTTGTGGATCTCTTTATTTGGTCCCATCTGCTGCAGGAAGAAGCTTCTTTGATGATGACTGATCAAAGCACTGATCGATGAGTACAGAAGAAGGCGGTCAGGGGTTATTTTATTGCTGCGTTCCTTTTGTAGATCAGTAATACTTGGTTTGCCCCTAGGCCTTTGGACTATCTAGTCTCAAGTTCTTGGTTACCCAAGTAGCGTTGAGTAAGAGCTCCATTTCATGGAGTGGACCTCAAATCCAATCAGATATTGGTTGGTTACTACCACAAGCTTTGTGTCGTTATTGCACTTCCTTATCTTGCAGGCACGGCACTACTGTAGATTAACGGGTTTGTAGCTGGGTTGATGTTTAAGTTTCTAGTTTGTTAGCATATAGAGTACCAAAGCTATTAGACTGTAGCGTTGAAGGTTCTGTGTCAGCAGCAGCTCAACTTCTACGTGTTCAATGAGTTGTGTAGGTGTTGTCTTTAGCAATGTGGCCTTGCTGTCAGTTTGCAGAGAGTAATCTGTAGCCCTTGCAACAGCTTGGGTTGTTTGGAGGGGGTTCCCATGGGATCCCTTTGACCAACAACTTGGTTATATATAACCCATTCCATATACTAAAGATTCATTTGGTGAAGAGAATTGTCCAGCTAAGACTCTGTCTCCCTGATATATATTTGGCAATTGTATTGTCTAGATGACCTGTCTTGGTTAGAATGGGGTATTGAAGTCATGCACTATCAGTGTGTGAGGGTCAATATGTGGTTTAAGCTGTAGTAGTGTTCCTTTTGTGAACTTGGGTCCCCTTGTGCTTGTTGCATAGATGTTAAGAATTGCTGTGTCTTCTTGGTAGATATTTCCTTTGTTGAGTATGTAGTGTCCTTCTCTATCTCTTCTTAGTTTTTGTTTGAATTCTATTTGTCATATATTAAAATTGCTACACTGGCTTGCTTCTTAATTCCATTTGCTTGTAATATCTTTTTGCATCCTTTTACCCTGAGGTACTATCTATTCTTGATGTTAAGGTGTGTTTCTTGGATGCAGTAGAAGAATGGGTTCTGTTTTTCTATCCATTCTGTCAGTCTGTGTCATTTTATTGGGGAATTGAGACCATTGATGCTGAGAGTCATCAATGAGCAATGTTTGTTGATTTTTGCTACTTTGTTTTTATGGTGTGGTTTTTATTTTCCCCTCTTTTGATTTCCTGGGCTGAGGTTACTTATTCTTTTTTTTCCCTTGGGTGTGATTAACCTCTTCAGGTAGAAATTTTCTTCCTAGTGCCTTCTATAGTGTAGGATTTGTAGATAGTTATTGTTTAAATTCAGTTTTATCATGGACTGTCTTTTTTTTCATATATTGTGATTGAAAGTCTTGTTGGGTATAGTAGTCTGGACTTGCTTCTATGATGTCTTAGATTTTAGAAAACATCTTTCCAGGCCCTTCTGGCTTTAAGAGTCTCCACTGAAAAGTCAGATGGTATTCTAATTCATCTGCCTTTGTATGTTACTTGATGTTTTTTCCTTGAGCTTTTAATATTATTTCTTTGTTCTGTACAGTTAGTGTTTGCATTATTAATGTTGAGGGAAATTTCCTTTCTGGTCTAGTCTATTTGGTGTTCTGTATGTTTTTTGTACTTTGATAGGCATTTTCTTCTTTAGGTTATGGAAGTTTATTTTTCTATGATTTTGTTGAGAGTATTTTCTGTGCCTTTGACCTAGTTTTTGTCTCCTTTTTCTATTCCTATTAATCATTGATTTGTTTTTTTTCAGAGTGTCCCAGATTTCCAGATGTGTTGTGCCTAGATGTTTTTAGATTCAGCATTTTCTTTGACTGATGTATCCATTTCTTCTATTGTACCTTCAACTCCAGAGATTCTCTCTCTCTTTCATCTCTTGTATTCTGTTGTTGGGGCTTGCCTCTGAGGCTCTTGTTCGAATTCTTAAAATTTTCATTTCTAGATTTCTCTCAGTTTGTATTTTCTTTATTGATTCTATTTCCACTTTTCATGTCTTGAAATGTTTTATATATTTCCTTTGTGTTTTCATAGATTTCTTTAATGAATTTATTCATTTCCTCTTTAAGAACCTCTATCATAGTCATAAAAGCTATTTTAAGGTCCCTGTTTTGTGCTTCAGCAATGTTGCAGTTATAGGGGCCTACTGTGGTAGGGTTGCTGGGCTCTAGTGTGACTATATTGTCCTGACTGTTATTGTGTTTTACCGCAGTGTCTAGGCATCCGGGTTTGGTAAGATTGTAATTCTAGGTGCTGATATCCGGTATTAACTTTGGTGGGTGCTTTGTTTCTTTTTTTCTGTTGCTGGCTGGTTTTCATGTGGATTCTAGCAGTTGAACTCAAGTCCTCATGTTGTGTACCAACTAAACTGTCTCTTGATTTTTAAGACGGTGGGATGGTTGTGAAGAATCTTGACATTTGTAAGAACAGACTCAGGAAATGTGTACTTTGTTTGGTAACAAATTTCTTTTGTTCAAATTTTCCTTAAACAGAGTTTCAATTTGTAATGATAGTTCCTTTTTTGTGTTTACAGAATTTTATTATACAAATACCGCAAATGTATCTATTTATTCTATTGTTGAAGACATGATTTGTTCCAGCTTTGTGTTATTACTAGTAGTTGTATTATACTGCTCTTCAGTCTGTTGTGTTCCATAAGTTTTCAGGTCTGTTTTTTCTAGTATGACTTTAGTGCCTCCTGTATTCATATGGCCAATCTTAGCTACTATTCTATTACTGTGAAGAAACACCATGGCCAAGGCAACTTGTAGAAGAAGGCATTTCATGGGGGACTTGCTTACAGTTTCAGAGGGTTACTCTGTGATCATCACGGCAGGAAACATGGCTGCAGGTAGGCAGGCATGCTGCTAGAGTGTTACCTGAAAGCTTTCATCTGATCCACAGGCAACAGGCAGAGAGGAAGAGCAATAGGCCTGGCATGGACTTTGGAAATCTCAAAGTCCACACACAGTGACAGACCTCCTCCCACAAGGCCACATTTTCTAAAACTTTCTAAATAGTTTCATTAACTGAGGACTAAACATTCACATATGTGAGCTTATACAGGTCATTCTCAAACCACCATCTTGGCCCAGTCTACTTTGATAAATGAACAAGGTGGCACCTATTTACTTTCAGGAAAATATTCTCTCTCAGTGTGTGCCTTGTGGTGGTTCTGGACACAGGTGGCCATGCCCAAGTGCTCAGGAGGACATAGAGTCACCCTGCCTCTGCATGTGCACTCAAAATGTAACCAGACAGTGCTTGTAAAATGAAGTCACATAGGGCAAATCACAGCCTGAAGCATCAGTTTCAGACAACACAGAGTGACTTAGAGCAGGGCACAGCTGATCTCAATATGAGTTGTGCAGCTTTATTGGGTTATGTATTTCCATTATTAAAACTGCAGGCACGTGCTATGTTTGGCTCAAATTTTAGTAGAAATTGCTGTTTTTTTTTTTTAAAAATGGCCATGCTAAAATTTCCAATACAAAATGAGATTTCTTTACTTAGCCAACAGTAGGCATTAATAGGCATTAAGATTATTAATATTAATCTTAAGTCAGTCTATTGAGTAGGTGAGCATCTAAATATGTTTAAATTTGTATTTTTCATTAATATTTTGTAGAAGACCCCTTTTGGTTTTGCTCATCTGGATATCCTGCCATAGGGTCTCTTTTGAAAAGTTTTAGCTATTTTATTATTGTATTATCTGCCTGCTACAGGTTGATTCAAAGGATATTACTTATATATTCTTATTTCATCCTCTGTGAGAATACTAGCAAATGTCATCTTTAAATCTGTGACTTTGTTTAGCACCCTCAATATTTTCTCAAGAGATAACCTCTATTTCAATGAGTTCCTCAATTGATGTCTTGTTTAATAAACCTTCATTACAAGGCCAGAAGTTATTTATCTATGTTGTCTTCAAAAAACTGTATTGTACTTCATCTCACCTGGAATTGATATTTTTGTGTAGCTTACATTTAGTTTCCTTATTTTTTAAGAGACAACATAGGTCTGGAGCCCTTTATTATTATTATCTTTTGCCCTGTTTAGTGGCATTACCTTTGCCACAAACCAAGTGCCTTTATGCAGCAATGTCCTCTTTGAGACTTTTCTATTCTGCTTGACTATTTTACTTGATCTTGTGCCAATACATAGAGTACATAAATTACTCTGGACTAACACAGACTCCCAACTGCTAGAGTGGATTCTCTGGCTTCATCATTTGTCTATGTAAATATGAAAGTCAGCTTATTAATTGCTACTAAATTTTTGCTGTAATTTGATTCAGGATGGCATTGAATTTATAAATCAATTTGAACATAATTGGTACTTAAAATAGTTTTAGTCTTTCAATTGTGAATGTGGCCTATTTTTCAGTTTAGTCATACATTTTTAAAAATTAACATTCATTTATTTACTTATTTGTGTATGTGTGCATGTGTGTGTATGTGCATGGGCAAGTGTGTGTGCCACACTATATGTGTGGTAGTTATAGAGTTAGTTTTCTCTTTCCATCATGTAGGTACTGAGGACTGAATACATGTTATCAGCCTTGGTGGTAAGACCTTTACATGCTGAGCTATCTTGCCAGCCCATGTCTTAAAATTTCTCTTAATGATGTTTTTTAAGTTTTTTGGGTGAAGACATTGTATGTCTTCTGTTAAATTTATTGTTGGGTGTTTGCTTTCTTCTATTTTAAGTATTATAACTTCCTCATTTTGTTTTCTAACTCAGGTGTTAGAATAGAAATATAATTGATTTGCCCATGTTGACTGATAGGCAGGATGTCTCAGCTGTCTCAGTCTAGCCCCAGAGTCCTGAAGGATTCCTTCCTAGAGAGCTACTGGTCTTTGGTCTATGTTGGAATCTCAAAGAAGTTGATTCTAACACTGGCAAAGGAATACAGCAGCCACAGCAGAGAAAAGCTTTCCAGGGAGAGTAAGGACAAATAGGCAAAAAGCAAAATTTACTTCTCCCCAATTCTCTAATGTGAGTGGCCACCCCAAAGTGTGAAGCAGACTAAGGGGTTGGAGGTCCCATCCTTCCAATAATCTGAATGAGAAAATCCCTCACAAGAGTGCCCAGCTGCTTGGGTTCTACTTGACTGCTGATGTGCTCAAGCTGACAACCAAGGTTAGCCATCACACCCACCCTCTCTGAATGACACCTTGGCCAAGACAGTGTTTCCTGGCCTGTGTAAAAATGGAGAGAGCATGCTGAGCACTATCAAGCATGCATTAATCCATTGCTCTCTGCTCTCTACTATGGATGCACTAGGAATAGCTGCTTAATCCTGCCATTGTGACTTTCTGTAATGATGGACTATAATCTGTAAGTGTGAGCCAAATTAATCCCTTTCCCCTCTTAAAGTTGCTTTTTGTCAAGGTATTTTATCACCGCAACAAGAAATGAAATAAAAGTAATAAACTTACTTATGTTCTTTAATGATGACTTTTAATTCATTTAAGTCCTCCCATAAAAGCTGTTAGTGACATCTTTGGAATATTTCACATGGATTTTCTGCATAAGTTTAGAACATATTATTACTATCAAAACCATATACTGTTTGTAATAGTCTGAAGCATTTTCATCTTGGACAATTTTATATTTCTACAAGCTTTTGTCCAAAATGACGCCTTATGCTTTAGCATTTGCATACTATCTCTTCATGATATATATATATATATATATAATATGTATATACATACTTATAGCCCATTGTTAGATCTTTGCATTACTTTCAATATATTTTTAAAATATTAAAAATATTTAATATTAAAAATATTGTTATAAAAACACAATTCAATATGTACTTTTGAACATATCTGGTAACATTTCTCAAGGACATCATTATAGAGCTAAATTGCTAGCAAAGATGACTTTTTCTTTACATATATTTTCCCCATTATATTAGCCACTTATCTCGTTACTATGACAAAATACTCTGACAGAAGCATCTTAAGTAAGAAAGGGTTTATTTTGCTCACAGTTCCAGGGTACAGTCTTCTGTAGAGAAGCCATGGTTGTAGGAATTTAAGGAATCTGGTGCTTCACAATTGCTTTGAGGAACCAGAGAGAGATGAATGCTTGGCTCAACTTACTTTTTCTTTCCTTTTATGTGTGTGCTTAAATTTTACTAATTATTTTTAATTAAACTATTATTATTATATCACTCCCCCCTTCTCTTTCCTCACTCTACCTTTCCCCATGGAGTAACCCCTTATTCCCTCTTGAAATCATGCTTCTTTTTCTTTAGTTGTTAGGCCTAAATATATAAATACAGCCTGCTCATTTTGTTTAGTGTTACTTGTATGTATGTGATGTCAGGGAGGATTATTTGGTATAGGCTAACCAAATAAGGGTCTCATCCCTGGGGAAGACTATTTCTCCCACTCTCAGAATTCCTTAGTTACCTGTAGCTCTTTGTCTATGGGTTGGGCCTCATGAGATTTCTCACTTTTATCGTAACATGTGTATTATACTTATTACAGTCTTGTTTAGGCAGCTGTGTTTTTGAGATAGCATGAGCGTAGCTCATGTTGTTCTGCAATGTCGTGAGATCTGGAATGCTAATCCTCCCAGCATTTTCCTGACCTTACTGCCACACCCTTTTCTTTCTCTCACCCTAGATCTGAACGGGAGCAGTAAATGCTATCCTGTCTTAAAATTTCCTACACCAATCAAGTTAGTCAGTTATCTCTAAAGTCAACCTCTTTCAGCTTCTCAGGACATACATAGAAGGAAGCCATATTCTTTATTAAAATGACACATGAATGGATCCCCCCTCAATTTTTTGATAGAATCCTTGTTCTCTGAAACCTCATCAGCAAGAGCTCCAATGCCTGTATTTCTCTCTGAATTCTTGTCTTTCAAGCTCCCGTCTTTCAAGAATAGTCCGTTAAGCTCTACAGACAGCACTTAAAGGCTTTTCTCTCCCCAGATTCCAAACTCTTCCACATTCCTCCTACAAACTAGTTCCAAAGACCCAAGAACTACATAGTCAAGGTTACCACAGCAAACGTCTACTTCTTGGAGACCAATTTTCTATATCACTTGCTTATTATTTGTTGCTGTCACAACTTCAATAAGGAGGAACATCCCACTTTGACAGTGGGGTTGTGTTGGCAAGAACTTGAGGCAGCTCAGCACATTGCATCTATGGTTAGGAAGTGGAGCAAGATGGATGTCAATGAAGGCTAAAGCTTGATAAATGGTTTGATGCACAAAGAGTTACTATATGAGGTGGAAGCAAAGATTAAGCATTGCTAGTTCAAACAACAGAAATGTATCTAATATACTCTGGAGCATCCGTCATATGGCAGCAAGACCTGTGACTAAGGAAGAGAAGATGGAGATCCAGAAAAGCTTCCCTGTGCAGCAGTATTCCAAGTAAAGGCCATAATTTAATCAGATTTTATAAAGTGTTTTCTGAGGATTTAATGAAGCAAAACAGAGACTATTGCTATGAAAGTCACTTTGCAATTTTACAAATTTAGAGACGTCGAACCCTGGCATGAAAAAAGCATGTCTTGGCTATTAATGATAGGAAAACTTGCTACACAATTACCAGACCCAATCCTTCCACATCACCCCTTTTAATATACTCTAATATTCTCATTATTGACTTGATTTGCTGGAAGATACATGGTAAAACTCAGTGTAATTTATAAAAGTTTGTGCAGTGATTAGTAAAGAGAATTATGTGCTGACTGATAGATATTTATTTATTTATTTATTTATTTATTTATTTATTTATTTATTTTGCATAGCTTCTTGAGAGCTTGCTTTCTGCTAAGACAGACACACCATTTTTAAAGTTATAGAGAAGTTCATCACTGGCTGTAGCTGAGGTCACCACCATCTTTATTTTATGATTAATATGGTCTCCTGTTTAAATACCAGCATATTTATTATAAGAGCATATGGAGCAGTCACAACATGACTAAACTGCTGAAAAGAGAATTTTAGAGATTATTTTATATATTTAAAATATTAATATATAGATATCTGTATAATGCTATTTTTCTGGAGCTCCCTGTGTCTGATATCACCAAATAAAGAATGTTTTCTTGTCTTACTTTTACTTTGGTAATATAACTAGTTCTAAAGAGGAAGACACACTATTGCTATCAACCCAAATGTTTTTGTCACCCTGAAACATGCTCAGAGAAACTCATCTCACCTCAATTATTGTATATATTTGCCATAAAAATTTATTTTCTAATACTTTGCTGAGAGCATGTATGGAGCAGCCACAAAGCATAATGGACATGCAGTGAATATGATCAATGTCACACTTGTTTCTTTATTATTTTCCCTTTCCTTTTAGAGTCACCATTTTTCACAGAAATGCCTTGCAGAGGAATAGGCACAGCACAGGTCATTTTTGCAGCATCATTCAGAAACAATTTTATTCTTCACAAGTGGTGCTAACTAGTTATTTGTTTCACCAGAGGGTTAAAATTCCTCAGGAGGATTTTTATCTCACCCAGGGAATACTTGTCGTTGAAATTGCTTGCAATGTCCTTTCACTTGACACCACTATTTGTAAGTGGATTTATTATTTCCAGTGCTGGTTGCCATGGATCTTTTGTTCTGCATGTGTCTATTTCATTTATATAAATGACATGGGTCTGAGGCAGGGCAAGTGCTCTTATCGATGGGTGTTAATGGAGGATGATTCCTTCTGTATCAAATCAGAACTCCTCTCAATGTGTTTTAATAATGGATTTTAGAGAGTTCTGGGTAAAACATGTTGACTGATGGGCTGTAAAGCAGCATTGTTTTTCATTCATAAAATTCACTTGTGATTGTAAAGGATTGAGAGTCCTGACTCTCAGCATTACAGAGTTCTAGAATAAAGAATGGGATTATTGAGCACTCCTGTTGGCATATTTCAACAAATTAATACTTCTATTAGTGTGGAATAGCTAGAAGTACATAATACATGCAAGTTGGTTAGTCCATCCTCACCAAGAAACCAAAGGCATTTGAGTAATGGACATAGTGTATACATAATTCATTTGGTGTGGCATTTTTGAGGTCCCTTGTGTTTAACAGGTACAATAAGATAATTAGTTTTATAGAGAATACTGAAGAGTAATGCACACTAAATGCTCTCTCTCTCTCTCTCTCTCTCTATATATATATATATATATATATATATATATATTAAAATGTCAGTAAAATGTCCAATCAAAAACCTCTGTGCTTTATTCCCATGTGACCTATTAGAAAGGTATATGTCTTCTTAGTATCTTGTACTTTGGTCAAGTCTTATTATTCAAAAGAAGAATTATCTTTGTTTTTCCTAGTATTTTCAGATGGGACTCTGGTCTTTGATGAAGGTCAATGGCCTTCTTGGACTCAGGTTTTTGTGCTTGATGGGAAGATTTCCTTTTCACTGACCAGTGATACATTATGAAATGGGATGACCATGGTCGTCTTTTACTGCTAGAACTCGGGTATGGGAGAGAATTTTAGCCTCGACTACATATGAATGTAAATACACAGTCTTGGGTCTACACAAAGGATATAAGGTTACAAATTTTTTTGATTATTCATGTAATGTCTTTTTTATTTTTAAGGAAAATGATAACTGACTAAGCATCGAATATTAATTTTTTATTTTATTTTGTGTATCTGAGTGTTTTTCCTGCATATAGATTAGTACACCACATGCATGCTTGGTGCCAGCTGAGGTCAGATGAGGTTGTTAGTTCCCTTAGTATTGAAGTTACAAACAGTGGTGAACTACCATGTTGGTGCTGGTAATTAAACCTGGATCTTCTGCAAGAGCAATAAGCATTCTTAACCACTCAGCTAACTCTCCAGCTCCAGATGCTAATTTTAAACATGAGTAAGCCTAGGGGAGTCATACAACTTAGGATTTCTAGAATTAGCTGATGGTAGAAAAGCAACTGTAAAATTTCACACAATCATTCATGTATTTATGAATAACAATAGTTCTCATCACTCCAACATAGGCATGATCAAAATGCTGATTAATAATAAAGTCATGCCATACATCTTTATTAGAAATAAAAAAAAGATATAGACACATACGTAATTGTTCCTCCTTTACCACAGGATGTTCTCATCTCTTAACATTTGTTCAAATCAACATTGTCTGCTACTTAAGGAATGGTGTTTCAAATCAACTTCCCTATGGACTTCCATCTATTAAACAGGCAGCAGATCACCTTGCCTTAGAAGATACTGAGGTTGTCAAGACCTCTAATGTGAAT
The DNA here is from genome assembly GCA_902168405.1 of Peromyscus aztecus. Lineage (NCBI taxonomy): Eukaryota > Metazoa > Chordata > Mammalia > Rodentia > Cricetidae > Peromyscus > Peromyscus aztecus. Next base: position 30,790 of record CABHPQ010172475.1, read on the forward strand.
TTCTTTGTAGACATATTTTAAAACACTCTGTAAAGCAAGCAAATGCACAAGTTTCTTTCCACGATCTGAAGTGAGTAAACATGTAATATTCTACAGCTTTCCCTGAGCTTGGATTTTATGCTCTCCAGTTCTTAGGGAATTCTGATTGCCTCAGGGCCTGCTGAAGGGGAATACAATTGCAGTACCATTCTGTATGCAATACACTAAAAAAAAAAAAAAAAAAAAGTGAAATGCAAGTGTTCTGTTTCTAATGCAAGAAATAAATATTGATCCTTTGAAACCAGAACCTCTTCAAGCCCGCATGGTCATTTGCCAGCTGACTAAAGAAATTCTCTCAGCATGGAAATGATTTTGTAAGCATTTTATGGAGAAATGAAAAATAGATGCATAAAGGAATGAGATAAGAATACATAACAACATGGATTGTGAACTGAATTTTCATTTCCTGTAGCTATCCTCTAAGTCTGTGATTCTTAAACATGAATGTGCATTAAGTGTCAGAAGAATCGATTGTTGAAACAGGTTCTGAGGACCTACAATTCAGTAGGCCTAGAGTGACAATGATAATTTGTATTCAAAAAAGCTAACACTGCCTTTTGAGAGCCCTTTGGGGATGACTGCCCTAAATACATTTTATTCCAATGATGCCTGATGGGCTGGTAACTCTTAATGAAAACCCCACCAAGGATATCAACTAATGAGAAAAAAAAAGAGCAAAACATCTTATTCTAGATATTGAGTGATGTCACATCAGCAAGATTTCATTCCTTGGCTTAATATTACTGATACATCTTTCCTACTGCTATAAATCAGCACAAGGAATATTCCAGGGCATGATTTGATTACTCTTGCATTGGAGAAAATATTGGATTTTTTGTTGTTGTTGTTAAGAAGCAGATCTATGAGTGTCTCATGTTTTTATTACAGTCAATCATGGAGGAGAGCTAAGGAAAAGGCCCTGATATGTTCTCATTAGCTGACTTCAACTGCAGTCCAGCAGTGAGACACTAGAGAGGTGAATGTAGTTTGCCATGACAAATAACTAGTAAATACACTTTGGGGATTGTGCTAAAATTCACAAGTATTTCTGGCAATTTGAAGGTCAATTAGGATAGATGGGAGTCTGTAGCTAGAGTTTTCCTGCCTGGCCCACAGTCAGGACAAATCTCTGTCACCCGCCAGTCCCACAGCCGCTCAGACCCAACCAAGTAAACACAGAGATTTATATTGTTTAAACTGTTTGGCCTAATGGCTCAGGCTTCTAGCTATCTAGTTCTTACATCTTAAATTAATCCATTTCTATAAGTCTATATCTTGCTACGTGGCTCATGGCTTACCGGCATCTTCACATGCTGCTTGTCATGACGGTGGCTGGCAGTGTCTCCCTCTGCCTTCCTGTTCTCTTAATTCTCCTGTTAGTCCCGCCTATACTTCCTGCCTGGCCACTGGCCAATCAGTGTTTTATTTATTGACCAATCAGAGCAGTTCGACATACAGACCATCCCACAGCAGGAGTCTTTAAACCACCTGGTAAACAATACCTGTGACCCCTGCACACCATTCAGATATTCACATTGATTTTGAAGAGGGGCTTGACATGGAGGATCATAGAGAAGGAATGAAGTAAAGAGAGAGGTGCTAAGGTTTCTAGAGATCTGCTTGCCATGTGAGTTTCAGTACAAGATATTCTATAAATATTGTCTCTAAATTCGTATACTCACATAAGAGAGTCTGTCCCTCTCTCACACAACAGCATTCAGGAAAGGAGATTTGAAGGAAGCATAATTTTTTTTTTTTTACCATGGCAAGATGTTGTTCAGTGAATAAATAACTGGGCATTAGGGCATAGTCTGGAGTGACTCACAGTTATTCCTTCTCCTCCATTTGTAGGAGTATTAAACACTCCTCCCTGTCTTCCTAGCTCCCTGTCTCTGTCTCCCTGTGCCTGTGTCTCTGTCTCTCCCTTTCTCACTCACATGTGTGCACATATGTGTGAACAAAGTTAAAACTTAACCTATTGCCTTTAACAACCATTCAATTAAAAGTTTAGCATTCTCATTTTTTAGGATATAATACATACCTTATGTACAGAAAAATCCCATTTAACTAACCAACTGGAAATCTCATTAAAGAATAATAATACAGACCTAAATGGGCAAATCTAATGTCATAAAAATTTACAGGTACAATGACTTTTTGAAAAACTTCAGTTCTTCTGAAGAAACACTGAAGAAGTTTCCTCCCTATGCCGGAGACCCCATATATGCAGATGTGATGCTATTTGGCTGTGCTTATAGTTGTAACAGTTCTACTTAACCTAACAGAAGAAAAGCTAACTGTATTTTTATAGTTAGCTGTGAAACTATTTTCCTCACACAACTGTGTAATGGTCCTTAACGGAACAGGCTTAAAAGAGAAGTTCTGAAGGGCGTATAAGGATGATTTATGCTTGCAAATGATAAAATCCTGTTGACAAAAAGAAACTCTCCCTGCTTATTTGTGAATTTGTACAGCTAGAAATGTTAAGTAGGAATCATTCTAAAATGCTCCTACTGAATAAGTCAGTAATGGGTGAGAATGATGGGAAGGTGAATTAATAGTCATGATTTAAAATTAAAGACAGTTGTATTATCAGACTATGGTAATTTAGAAAGCCTTATGTACACAATACCCTATATAGTCATTATGAGATTCTCTTAGTTACAAATTTGCTATATATTTTCTGGTATCTTTCATAAGAAATATCATTTGTGGGGTGTGTTTGTGTGTGTGTGTGTGTTCCTGTGTGTACAGATATGTATGTGTGCTCATGTGTGTGTGTTCGTGTGGAAGCCAGAGGACAACCTTGGCTATCATTCATCAAATACTGTCCATTTAAAAAAAAAATTTGGAGAAAGGGTTTTTCACTGGCTTTGTATTTACCAAGTAGGATAAATTGGCTGGCCAATGAGCCCCAGGCCCCTGGGATCCACTTGTCTTTGTCTCCCCCAGCACTGGCATCACAAGCATTAGCCACCATCCCTGGATTTTCTTTACATAGGTTCAGGGGTCAAATTGATGTCTTCATGATTAAAAGCCGTTAACCACTGTACTATCACCCCAGCCCCAGAAGCCCCTTGCAGAAGGGAGACTTTTTAAACTTGATCATCTAAGCATATAAATAGAATTACTAGAGCAGTAAAAGAGTGGAAACTGTGGCTGCTATTGAAAAGAGCACTCAACGTGGAATTTGAAGGAGAACCTGGACTATACTCCATGGGAAACTGTGGAGCTCAACTTATTTCTTTGTGCTATGAGATCAATACAGTGTAACATTTTTCCTTTCATACTATATGATTCAGATAAAATATATAACAGAGCTGCCACACAATTGCACTTCTTAGTTGGACAACAAAGGGTTTATGAACCTTTTTAGTAGGAAGAATAAACATTGCAGAGAGATCAAGCTAGCTGATATTAACACTTTCTCATTCAGTAACACCGCTTTCTTTGACTACTCCCAAATTACTATATGTGTTCCTATAACTTTATGTCTAAGAAATACCTCTTTCAAAGGGTAAGTTTAGAAAAGTAAATTAATTAGCGGTAGTTTCTTGGCTTTAGCAGTAGCTGTTTGCGTTAACTTATTTCACTAGTCATCACTGTAGAATACAGTATAAATTAAAAATTACTAGATACTCAAAGGTTTTATGTGTATGTGTGTTACAGACAATATTAGAGTGTACTATCAAAAGATGAGGTCCAGAATCAGACACCACCTAGTTTGTGTGACTTCTGCATTTTTTGAGAATAGAATTTTCCTTGCAATGCAAAGACAATATGGCTGCCAGATAATTGTGTCCTTTTATAAACACCTTTAAAAGTTAAAGGCCATAACAAAAGTTGTTGATAGTATATGTCACCATTCTTTAATAAATAATACTGGGTGATTTAATTCTTTCCGTGATTATGTAAAATTCAAAGAGAAGGAAAACACATTTTTGCTCTTTGAGAGTAAAACTGACTTGATTAGCTGATCCCTATCTCTTCTGCCTAATTCTACCATTATGATTCACTTGAATGTCCTCATTTGTCCAACATGTGCACTCCAGAAGACACCAGGATGCATGGCTTTGTGTCTGAGCCCTGCTCCACAGAAAACAAATCTCATTTTCTATTATTTTCTGTAATGTTTTCTAAGCAAGAACATCAGTGAAGTAAGCTGTATAGAACACTCAAGACTAAATCTGTTTCCTTTATGTTGAGTTTTTTCATGGCTTTCAAATTCTTTTCATGTTATATCAGAACTCTAAAAATATCATTTTATGTTCTTTGCCAAGGGAGATATATCATGGAAAAGTTGACTTTGATACTCAACATCAAAACTTCACAGATTTATTTATGAAACTTCTACAAAAGACATTGTTTGTTGGACTTAATTATATAATATTAATTAAAGCACAGAAGAGCAACAGAATCTTCCATCAGCTAACAAAGCCCTCATTGTGGATGTATGGCAAGTGTAAAAGCATCGCAAGCTCACCTTTCCCTTCTGCTGATTCTGTATTCAAGCTACATGTGCTGTTTCATGACTCATTAGATGCCTGAATCTGGTCTTGGTTTGAACTCATCTAATTATGAACCCTGTTCTGTATAGGTTTAAGACAGATGTAACATATTTATGCTACCTGTTATAAGTAGTACTAATTTATACAGAAATAAAAATTATAGTTTGCTAACACCAGACAGATGTCTAGCCTTCCAGAATTTGTGAATACTATATTTGTGTCTAAAACACTTCTGGCCTAATGTGCTTTGGAAAATGGATGATAGGGCCCTACTAGATATTGCCCTGTCCTTGAGCACCTAGTACTCTGTTGAGGTGTAAACACAGTCCTTAGTCACTGTCAAACATGATTACTGGTTGCTCATCCATTGGTAAGTAGACACACTTGTACACACATCTAAACCTATAGACATGCAATATTTATAATGTAGATTTTGTAGTATTGTGAAAATTACTGCTGGTTTAGAGTTAAGTTTGGTGGCATAAAATGTTTTGGAGGATAACAAACCTTAGAATTTATTTTTAGTAGCATTAAACAACACCACAGCTAGGAAGGACTGTGTGTACATATGCTGAGTGGACTGAAGCCCCCTAGAAAGTATACTTCCCATTTAAAAGAAATCTGGTTTGAGGACAGAACAGTGTAATGAGTTTAGAACAAAGATCTGAGCAGAATATCACTGGCTCTTAATCTAGTTCTGTTCTTCTTTCCTAGGACTTCAGGCAAGTTTCCTAAAGTCTCTAGCTCTGCTTATTATCTGCACAATCATAACCACCAGGCAAAGCTAGCATTGGCTAATGTCTGTGCTGGAGGGTGGCTGCTATAGGAAGCAGCCCAGAAATGTTGCTTGTTATGATGCTGTTTCCATGCACACATGAGGATGATCATATTATTGTATAAAAGAGTTACACATAATTAATTCTCAGCCATTCAAGACTTTTCATTACATATTAGATTTCCTATTGATAGACCAAATGATTCCATGATTTTTAAATGCTGCCATCTGTAATAACTATTAAACACATGCACACCCATGCCTAAGCAGTCCAAATGCTTTTGAGACAGAGGCAGTTCAAAGCCAGCATGGCCCGAAGAAAGTTCCAAGCTAGCTAGAGCTACGTGGAAAGACTTTGTATCAAAAAAAGTTTTGTTTATTTTTTTTAGATACATTGAAGTTAGTAGATATCTTGTTTATAGGAATTTTTCATAGGGTATGTATGGATAAATATAAATATTTACATGACTGTTGTGGAATATTACTTTAACTAGGCAAAGATGTGTTACATTTGTTTATGCTATGGACTATTTAACTATGTGATGGTGTGTTACATTTGTTTATGCTGAATTTGTTTAATTATGCTGAGCTGTGTGAACTTACAGCTACTGACTAATTCTAATCTTAAAACGGCACCTTCATGTGGTCTCATCTAACAAATACAAACATTTCTATAGGCCTCAGTATTTTAGCTGTGACATTTGATGAGTGATGAAACCATTATTTAAACTGTCTAAGTTGTAGTTAGGGAACAAAATGAATGTGTAGCATATATGCCTTGCATGTAGTCTTTCACTGAGTTCCTGACTCCTGGGGAAAAGTCACTTGGTTTGTGTAATTGTGTTCTTGGTGCAGGAAAAACTGAAAACAACATTGAATTAATGACTGAAAAATATTTATATTATATAAAATATTATATTATAAAATGGAAAATTTTAAGTTGCAAATGAGGACAGGTAGGAAAAAATATCACCATTTAATTACTTGCCACATTATGTGGGAGGGTTAAAGTAGTTTTATGCCTATCTTGCTTAATTGAGGCAATTGTTTTTTTCCTAATGTGTTAGGTTATGTGGAGTGTCTGTTGAGGTGATATGAGATGTTATGGCAGCTTTCTGATTGTCTTTTAAAAATCCAGTTAAACTTCAAAGTGTGATTGTGTGAAAAGTGGTATCCACTCCAGAGGTAGATGAAGACATGTCCTGTGAAAGAACATGCATGGTATTTCACTCTAAACTAGTGGGCTATGACATAATATGGTTATATTTTAAGAATTCATTATCTAAACTTCACGTTTCTAAAATGAAATCCCTGATGATCAGACTGGTGAGCTGCCTGGGAAACTGCAGAGCATCCCTGACTTGAGTTATTTTCTTGTCCGCAACAAAGAAGGGTGTAAAGAAATCACCAACTGAGATGGCTTTAGTGCAAAATGAGATTGAAACACACATTTGCTCAGAGATCCCCTTAGTGTCTCTTTTGAGGAAAGGCAAGGAGAAGCAGTGAAGTGTCAGTAATTTGCCTACAATGGTATTTGTCCAAATGTTTGAATAAGCTGACAGGCATTAATTCTGTAAAAAATCCTTTCAAATGATTTCACTGGTGTCAACCCCTTGATCCAATAGCATTCTTTGGCACTCCTCCTTAATACAGAAATGTTGGTTTGGGCTACATAATAATAAATGAAATGAGCATTTTATGTCTGCCCTTAAAAGTTGATGGATGTGTTTGATGGACACTATAATTTACTTCAAGCCACGTTTAAGTAATAATAATGAGTGAACTTATGTACTATTTGCTCTGCTTCTTTCCTCAGGATGTAGATTGATGACTTTGGTTAGTGTGCCATGTGATGGCTTATGGGTCACACTGGTTTTCTTGGACCTACTCTCTGGGTTCTCCTTTTCCACATTCAAGGATAGTCAAGGTAGAAGTCTAGATACAGTGTAGTTTCTAATAGTTCTGTTAATTTTTTGAGAACTTTAAACAATGTATTTTGAGCATATTTACCTGTACCCCAACTCCTTGTTTTATTACTCTCTCAATCCTCTCACCCTTCTTTCCCACCCAACTTTGAAATTACCTTTTCCTTCCTCCCTCCCTCTGTCCCTCCCTTTCTTTCTTCCTTCCTTCCATTCTTCCTTATTTTCCTTCCTTCCTTCCTTCCTTCCTTCCTTCCTTCCTTCCTTCCTTCCTTCTCTCTCTCTCTCTCTCTCTCTCTCTCTCTCTCTCTCTCTCTCTCTCTCTCCCTCCCTCCCTCCCTCCCTCCCTCTCTCTCTCTTTCTTCTTTCTTTCTTTCTTTCTTTCTTTCTTTCTTTCTTTCTTTCTTTCGTTCGTTCGTTCTTTCTTTCTTTCTTTCTTTCTTTCTTTCTTTCTTTCTTTCTTTCTTTCTTTCTTTCTTTCTCTTCTTTTCATTTTCTTTCATTCTGTCTTTCTTTCTCTCTCTCTTTCTTTTCTTCCTTCCTTTCCTCCTCCTTCTTTTTTGATCAAGTGCAGTTTGTGTTGTTCCCAAGCTAATCTTAGTATTGAGGCCTGCTCTGCTATGTGTCCATACCACCAGGGGTCACATCATTTAAAAACCAAAACAAAACAAAACAAAAACTCCAACTCTCCCTCATACAGCAGCCCTTATGTGCTAAATAACTCAGATTCAAAACTACAATTCCTTATTCACTTTTACTAAACACTACACTTCCATTTGCTAAATGAACAAAGTAAACCTTAGTGAGATTAGGAGTTGTGCATTCTGTTTAAAGACATAGATATTAGGTATGAATTTAGCCTGTAAACAGAGGCAGAGCAGTAGGTCAACAGAATGTATTTATGAACACAGAAGATGTTTTTAAACATAGTATTTTTTGACTGATATCATACATGATTTGCAAATTTTGAAATACAAAACCCAGTGTCCTTAAGTATTATGATGACTGGTCACAGGGAGCTTATGAAGTCAATGAGACCCTGCTTACCACTTCAGTGTTTATCTCAGTCAGAAACAGGTTACTTCAGAGCAATGGTTGCAATATACATTCCAACTTGGACTCCTGATAGGCTGTAAAAATAAAAACAAAAAGCATTTTAAAAAAAGAATCTGAGCTATATATGGTGGCAAAATTTGACATAATTCAAAGCTTATAGTTTCCTATGATGTGTCGGTATTCAAACACGTTCAGGTAGGAGTATGTTTTCCCTAGAAATAGTTGAAGAGAGTCTCAGAACATGAGACAAAGAAGATGGTAGGCTTCGAGAGCACTGTGAAGGAATGGTGATGATGGCTGTGGGTCTCAGTCCCGTTTAGTCCCACTGGTGTCTATTCAATATTGAACTACAAAGAGACAGTAGAATATCTCCAGCATGGACAAAAACCATACAATAAAACCCTAAGTAGTCTATATTTTGAAAGAATACACCTTTACAGTTTCATCCCATCTTTTCCCCTTGGTACCTCTTTGTCTGCAGTTATACTTAGTGCAGTTTGGGAACTATGTACCTGAGAGATAGTGTACTAGCTCCCAAGCCATCTCAAACAGGGATGGTTGATTTGATCCCATCCCTTCAGTTAAAGAAAGGAGTATTCATTTCATGATCAAGTAGCCTGCAAAATAGCTCTTTAAATGAATGCTTCTTTGATGTTTTGTAATTCTTTTAGTGCACACCAGGGTCCCTCTTTCCTTGGTTTTCCCTGTACCTCTCCTTCTGACATTTCCATTAAAATCTAAAAAAAAAAAAATGTGTTGACTGATTAGCATGGCCCTTTAAAAGCCCCACTAAAAGCCATATTCATGAATCAAAGTCAGCATGCGCCGCTGGTAATTAACTTGACACAATTCGGCTTTGCAAGCTAATCATCTTCTGACTGCTTTGTGTAATTGCCATCAGTTCAGATACACAAAACAACTGGAGACCACTCAAAAGGAGAGGGAGGTCTAAAGCTAGGGATTAGGCCAACTTCTTCAGCTGGGAACATATTCTGATTAAAATCCTGGAGTATGCAGAAACAAACATTCAACTCATTGATCTTAGATTACCACATTTAGTTACACAAAAGCAGTCTATATAAGGTCATACTGCTGGTAGGGCTTGAGTGTGAGCACAATATGATAAATTCACCAGGACTTGCCATGGGAGGAACAGGAGACTGTTTACATTTCAGGACGCTGGGGTTCAAGCTCAAGCTCTCTACTGAGATGTTCTCAGGTGCCAGGCTCTTACTGTGTGTGATTCTGGAGGCTCTACTTGGCTTCTTTCATCTCATTTCTCATTAGGAAAAATAGGAGAAATGACCTAAAGGAGTGTGTACATTTAATAGTTAAAGTGCAAAATTACTTCAGTGACTTGATAGATTCTAAATAACAATCACATATGATTATAATGTTAATGCCGTTACTATTTATCACTGTCAAATACAAAGATTAATATAATGTAAGGGCTGCTAGATCTCTCAGTGGACAAAAGCGTTTGCCTGCAGGACTAATATCCTTCCTGAGTTCAAGTTCAGTAACCCAGATTGCTCCTAAGATTCAGAAGTAAAAAAATCACCATACTAGTTAAAAAGTTTGAAGGAGAGAAAGTTGATTTTAAAGATATTATTGCAAAGAACATCTTTTAACAAGGCATCAACTAAATTTTTAGGCTTTTTAATTAATTAATTAATTAATTTATTTATTTATTTTGGTTTTGGTTTTGGTTTTGGTTTTTAAGACAAGAATGCCATGTACCTCAGGCCCCTGTCTCTTTTTCTAAGTAATGGAGGGTGACCTTGAACTTCTGACCATCCTACCTCTACCTCCTAACTGCTGGACTTGTATGTACAGACTACTGTTGAGTTTATTTCACTTAAAGAGTATGAGCACAATTATGCACCAGGAAAATCATATTGGTGAATAGTAAAGAAAGAAATCATTTCTTAGGCATAAGATTTTGTGAGCAGAGTAAAAGAACATAAACTGTATAAGAAGTTTGGATAAATATTGTGGCTCTACTATGCATAACTCATCATGATACTGTCAAAAGCTTCAAGGGATATTTTGCTTACTTTTATAGACCAAAATATTTAAGAGAGATGGAGAAATGATTTACCAGTTCAGTAGGAAACGTCCTTGCTGTGCAGCATGTTGACCTGAGTTTGGATCTCCAGTAACCATGGAAAAGAACAGGCATGGCAGCACAGGCCTATCATCCTAGTACAGGGGGGTAGAGGTAGAAGGATCCCTGGGCCTTGGTGACTGGCCAGTCCAGCCAACGTTTGAGCCGTAGGGTCAGTGACAGACCCTATCTCATGAGGTGAAGAGTAGCAGAGGAAGATAGCCACTGTTGACCTCTGGCCTCCACATGTACACCTATACACAAATGTGCACACAGAATCCACACACACACATAATTCACACACACAACTCTAACACCTCAGCATTTGGTTTTATTCTATAAATGCCTTTTTAGTAAACAGAGCCATTTATCACTCTGAAAAATGAAAACTGGTATGATTTATGGATGTCACTTACCCTAGAAGCGCCACACTCTTCTGAGCTAAGAACAATGACCCACAGATGGGTACAGCTGTGAACTCCTAGCCTTAGAAACATATGCGCTGAACACTGTAGGACATCTGGATGCAGCTTAACAACAGCTCATCCTTACTGCCTACTAAGGTTAATTTTAGCCTCAAGGGTGAGAAAGACTGATGACAATGATTAGAACATGAGAAGGTGTAGCTAAAAGTTTTGCTGTGTCCCACCCAGTCTGCAGCTGCTCAGACCCAAGTAAACACACAGAGGCTTGTATTAATTAAAACTGCTCGGCCATTAGCTCAGGCTAACTACTGACTAGCTCTTCCATGTAAACTCAGCCCATTTCTGTTCATCTATATGTCGACGCGTGTTCTGTGGCTTTACCTGTGTGCCATTACATGCTGCTCCCTGGATGGCAAGCTGGTGTGCCCTGACTCAGCCTTCCTCTTCCCAGAATTCTCCTTGTCTGTTTATCCCACCTATACTTCTGGCCTGGCTACTGGCCAATCAGCATTTTATTAGACCAGTGTACAAAAGCATTATCCCACAGCAAGAAAGTGTGGAGAGGCAGGTCATTTAACCCTGTGTGCCCAGGACAGTCTTAAGCCTCTTTGCTTCTTCTCCTGCTCTTGCGTCTTTGTGCCACTTCATCACCACCAAAGATGACTATCTACAGACTTACAGAGGACAATTTCCTAGTCAGAAAGAGGGAGAAAGGATGACCAGGAGGGAAGCCAACTAAAGCGTCCAGGAGTTCTGTGTCTACGGAGCCTTCCTGGAAGGACCACCCAGTAACTTCTGGTCCTGTATCAGTGGTCAGGAGTGATGTTAGGATCTTTAATGCTTCCTCTACCACACAACTAGCCAAACAAGAACAAGAAGAAACACAAATCACACTTTTGACAAAACTGGGAGCAACTAGATTTTGAATCCCCATTTAAGGTGTCCGTCAGTCCAGGGTGCAGGTACTGATGGATCATACACAGTCATGTCTCAGACCCAGCTGGCTATGTCTGATCGCTGGTGTGTGCTGAGGGGAGAGCCAGAGGTCTGTAGCTTGACTGGGTGGATGTGTGTCTGTGTTCACTGTGGGAACACTCCCATCCTTCATTTGCCCTTAGTGAGATGCTACGAGGGTGAGTCTTACTGAGGAACTGAGGAAAGAACACTGCTTTCTGCCTTTGAAGGCAGAGAGTGGAAGAAGCGGAAGGGAGAATATGAATTATGATCTAATGACATGACAGTCATCAGCCTCAGAAAGATGAAGTAGGGAAAGTTGGCCTCTTACCTTCACTACCTTCACAGGAAAAGAGCAGAATATTGTGAGCTAGGGTCACTTTCTTCTAAATAGGCCATAAGCTAAACCTGCAGAGACAAACAGAATGGGTGTGAGAGTATTGGATAACCAATGAGGGGGCTCATCTCTGGGAGAAGCTAATCCTCCTTTTCAAAGAAGTCATCAGTTGTCTGTGGTTCTTTGTCTAGTGGTGGGCCTGGTGACATCTTCTCCCTTCCATGTTAGGATGGTTTCTGTTTGTTTTTGTTTTGATATCGCCATGGTTCTTATTTATGCAGCCATTTCTAGAAGAGATTGTTTCACACCAGACTTCTTGGCATTCTGGTCATTATAATCTTTTGACCTACTGTTCTGTTATTTTCCTGAGCCATTGGTGCAGGAGCTGTAATATAGATGTATCCATTGGGGTTTGGCCCCACATGATCCTTTGAATGATTGTTAGGAGGAGGACCATTAGCCTCTCTTTGGTATGGGCCACCTTATTGGTTGTTCAATGCAGAATGATTAGCCTTTAAACTATATATACACAAAACCAGACTGAGCAGATTGTATTTATATAATCGTACACACACATGCATCTGTATGTGTGTTCCTGTGTGTATGTGTGTGTTTGTAACAATAATAATCAAAGAAAAAGATACTATCAACTTGAGAGTAGATAGTCATGGGAAGGGTTGGGGGAGAGACATCAGAGAGGCTAGATGGAGGAAAGGGAAAGGGGAAGTAATGTAATTGTCTTCCAATTAGAAACATTTTTAAAGGGGAACCGAAAAAGAACTCTTTAACAGCAAAAGTGTAACTGTACTGCCTTCATCTGTAAACCCAAAGTGATTTAAAGAAGAAGAAAAGAGAAGTTGCTGTGCCAGGGACTAAGCAGACCATGAGTTCACCATAGTTCTGACAGCGTTATATCTCACAGGGTGGAATACGCTAATATACTAACAGAACCAGGAGCTTAGAACCTTAAGTTCACATGCTTATAATGATGCAACAAAATGTTAGGGAAAAGATGAACCTACTGTTGGATATGTAGTACTTGGGAAATTGTTTTCTATTATTAGGAGTGGGTAGGAATCATTACAGCCATGAAAGTGACCAAGGAGGATGGGAAATAAGGCAGTGGGGGAGGGGTAACCTGAAGGAAGAGTGTGTGAAAAGGGCACATGGGAGCTACTGTCAGGCAACTCAATTATAAGTGTAATCAGAGGGATAGGAGAGCACACGTGATTTGAAAGGTGGTACTAGAGACCGAAATAGAGGCTTACATAGAAATGGGAACAGGGGAACAAGGGAAAGGAGGGAGAAAGAGTGGGTTAGCCAGAACTATGGATTGAGAAGCCTTATGGAAACTCACTGGCTAGTAAGCTAATGAAAATTTCAAGAAGGAAATATAAGGGTAAAAATAATCCACAATTTGGAAAACTGATAAATGAGAACCCATTCCTAGCATTTGAGTCGGGAAGCTTTCCTAAGTAAAATTTAAAAGGCAATAATGAGGAGGAGGAAAGACTATGTATTGAACAATTCTGGTTGACAAAAAAATACCATTAAAGACCATTTGAAGTCATAGACTGAAAGCAGTCGTATGAAAAGTCTACACTAGACCTGACAGTAGGAAAGCCACGAAAACTCTGGGAATGCCACGTGGAAAAAGCAAAGAAGCTGCTCTTCTGCTAGGCTAACTTCAGTCCCTTTCTGGTTTTGCCTGTAGGAGAAGAGCCTAGATATTTGCAGATTTACAGGTTTCCAGGTTAAGATGCTACATACTTCTGCTCATTATTACAGGTTTTTTTTCTTTTTTCTTTTCCTTTTTTTTAAATATGCTTTTAATCAGTCCATCTTTCAAAGTGTTCTCATGGACTGTGATGAAATGACAGAAAACTACTTGTTCTGGCAATAGTCAGACAAGCTGGCCCAATGATATCCCATTACAGCGTGAAGTTGGCCCCAAATCTTTGAAATGAACTGTGTAACCTAGCCACAACAGAAGGGTGCCAATAATGCCCCCCTGCTATTTCGTGGTAAAAGAGCTTCAGGGAAGCTTCATCCATCCTGCCCTTTCACTGCATGGCAACTGCCAAGTTAAGCTCCACAATGGCCTACTGGTGAGAACTAAAAGCATTTGGGAGGATGCTATTTCACCATAGTAGCTCCTTGGCTGTAAAGCCGAAACAAGGTTTACAAAGAGAGGGAAAAAAATCCTGTGACTTTTTTGTAAAGGAGTTTATCCAGGTTAACGTTATTTGATTACTTAATATTTTAGGAATAACATACCTTTCAAGTAGGTAAAGTTTGTTTCTGTTGATTTTTAACTCTTCTGGTATTTCTACATTGTGGCTTTTCCCTTGACCTTTGCTTCTATCCTTAAAGACCTTTTAGGATGTGCTGCTTTCTTATTAGGCTTCTTGACCTTGAGGACTGGCTAACAAATGACGTTATACTAATTTGACTCATCCACTAAGGGGGTATCTATTATGTGTCAGGCATTGAGTTAAGTACTGAAGCATAGTAGATGCACAGTTCATCTGTGATGAGGAAATCACAAAGTGATGAACGAGATCCAGCCCTACCCTGGAGGTTGCCATTTGCTAAGATGGATTAGCCAGTAATCAGTCAATAATTTCTTTATGGAGGGGAAGGTGCTAGATTTATGTAGACAACAGAACAAGTTACTCTTCAGGATTGGGAGAGAGAGAGGGGAAGTGTGGCTTGAGGGATGCATATTTGAATAGAGTTGAAAAGGATCATATGGGGTGGGTGATGAGAAAACACCCTTTTCTGAGCTGCCGAGGTATGCACAAACCGTGGAAACTGAGAAGCGATTGAGTGTGCTATAGTCCTTCTGTTCAGTGTGACAGGAATACAAGGTGTAGGAAAAGGAGCAGAAGACTAAGTGTAGTCAGTGAGACTTGCTCTAGGCCCAAGGGCTTTCCTTGAGATAACCGTCAGTTTACATGCAATCATGTGGGAGTGGAGTACAAAACAATATTTCGAAAATAACAACTATAAATGTGACACAGGCAGATAGTGTTGCAATAAAGGTCATTATTTCTGCCACTTAACAGCTATATGATTAAATTACTTATTTGGGGAGCATCATTTTTTGTGTATAAAGTGATACTAGCATGAACAATTGGTTTAGAGATTAATGGATGCAATGCCCATCTAGAATGTGTATTTGCAAAAAGCAAAGCACCAGACATGAATGCATGAAAAGGATGAAAGATAAGAAAGACACCTCAAGTCCCTCAAGTCCCAGCCTTTCTGGAGTGGAATAGTGCTTATGGGATGAGTTGATTTTTGTTTTCTATTTTTGTTTGTTTGTTTGTTTGTTTTTCCCCTGGAATAAGTCAAAGAAAGAAATGGAGTTTACTACTAGGGTTTCCAACCGGTGCAAAGGAAAGAGTGACATGAAATCCTGTAGGAGGCCAGAGGCGATTGATGGAATTGTTCTTAAGATTTTTATATAAAAGATCGAACAAAAATATTTTCAGGAAACCTCTGGAATATTTGGTTGCTGTAAGAATGGATATGCAGGACTGACACAGACTGGAAGAGCAGTTGAGAGAGAACAGCTGGGAAGTCTAGGTTATTAAAGGGAACTTTCAAACTATCAAGACTAGATGTATGTAGTAAAAGACAGAAGGGATTCTTGAGTCTAGTGGGCCCTCTAAAAATTTCTCCCCTTTCAAATATACATGTCCTTTGACATTGACATTGGTCCAGTCCTGGTTATTCAGTCATTTCAGAAGAGACTGTATCACAGAAGATGTTTTGGTATTCTGCCTCTTACGTCTTAATGACCCTCTTCTATGATGTGCTTTGAGACACAGATTCAGGAGCTGTGATATAGATGTTTCTATCAGGGCTGGCTCCCACAATCCACTGATCTGTGTATTATGTACAGTTGTGGTTTTCTCTGATGGTCTCATTTGCTGTAAAGTGAGACTTCTTTGATGTGGGTTCATAGCTACACTTTTCCGTGGGTATAAGAATAAGATTTAGAATTTAGTTAGGAAATAAGGTGATCTAGCCAAGTAATAGTTTTAGATTCTTTACTGATGTCCATGACCTCACTAGCCCCAGGAAACCAGCTTGGTTTTCAGCTCCAGGTGTAATTTCCTTCTGTTGAGTGGGCCTTTAGTTCAGTTAGACAACTGTTGGTCACCACTGACAAGGGAGTGCCATTCACTGCACCTTTACAGATACGTTGCCATCCTGGTCATAGTCATGGGCCATAGGTGTTGCAGCTGGCTGGGTAGGATGGTTTAATTGCTTCCTTTCCTTTGCAGTTTGCATAGTATTTTGTGATGCCATCGAAGCTAGACTGCAGGAGGGAGGCTCAGAACATTTAAGGTCAGGTCCAGATTCAAATCATTCGAATCTACATGTGAGGTGTCTTAAATCATAGAGGCTCACCCTGAACCCCTGAGAAGCAGCCAAGGGCCACATCAGTAGTCTATATTGTCCCAGGTGTGGTGCTGCATGCTTTTAATCCAAGCACTCAGGAGGTAGAGGCAAGCAGATCTCTGTGAGTTTGAGGCCAGTCTGGTCTATAGAGTGAGATCCACGACAGCCAGAGCTACACACAGAGAAACCCTATCTCAGAAATCAAAATAAATAAATAAATAAATAAATAAATAAATAAATAAATAAATAATGAAATAAAAAAGTCTGTGTTGTTTTGGGAGTCATCTGAACTACTCTTATCAACCATTTCTCCTGCCTGGCACTTAGGTTTTTTTTAGTCTTGTTCTTGTGGGGAGTGTGTTGTCAAACTAAGTGATATAATTTCCTTTAATATAGATTATATATACACATATGTATACTATACTATATACATATATATAAATACTATATACATGTATATAGTAATTATAAAATAATGATTCCTTGAAACTTTATCAAACAACGTTATTGTTTTTTTGTCCCTCATCCCTCCTTCTCCATTGTATTGAACTCCCCTCCTCCTCCCCATATGGAGCCCCTTCTCCATTTTTTCATTTCTTACTTCATATTGCCTGTGGTACCTGGGTATTTCCCTCCCAAGTTCCCCCCAGTTCCCACCTATGGTGCCTTTATTCTCTCCTGGTTTCTGTGCTTACTCCAGCTTATTTACTAACATCTGAGGATTTAGAGGTAGGAACTATCCATGAGAGAGAACATGGGACATTTGTCTCTCTGGGTCTGAGGTACCTTACTCAATATGATTTTTCTTTAGGTTCATCCATTCAACTGTAAATGTCATGATTTCACTCCTCTTCACAGTTGTATAGTATTGCATAGTATATATGGACCACATTTTCATTATCCACCTTTCAGTTGAAGGACACTTAAGTTGTTTCCATTTCCTAGCTGTTGGGACTAGGGAAGATATGAACACTGCTGAGTCATTATCTGTGGAGCAGGATGTTGAGTCCTTTGGCCATAAGTCAAGGAGTGGTATAGCTGGGGTAATAGGATAGATTCATTTTTAGCTTTTTGAAAGTTCTCCTCACTGTTTTCCAGAGTGCCAGCACCACTTTGTAATCTCACCAACAATGAATGAGGGTTCCTCTTTCTCCACAACCTTGCCAACATTTGTCATCGGGTTTTTGTTTGTTTGTTTTTCTAAGCCATTCTAACTGAGATGAGATGAAATAATAAAAATGGACTTTAAAAAATCACATGATCATCTCAATATATGCAGAAAACTCTTTGAAAAAATGCAGCATGCTTTTATAATAAAAGTACTAGAGTAGAACTGGAGGGAACATACCTCAACATAGTAAAGGCTAAATATGACAACTATACAGTCAACATTATCCTAAATGTAGAAAACCTTGAAGCAATACCACAAAACTAGGAATCATACAGAGCAACCCACTATCTCCATTTCTTTTCAATACAGTGCTGAAAGTACTAACCAGAGCAATAAGGCAAGAGAAGGAAATTAAAGGGATACAAAATAGGGAAAGAAGAAATTCAATTATTCCTGTATATCAATGATGTTATCCATAATGTAACCCAAAATTCTAACAGAAAACTTCTAGAAACAGCAAATAATTTCAGCAAAGCGGCCAGTGGCAGGGCACAAAATCAACTTTAAAAAATTCAGTGGTGTTTTCATACACAAGAAACAAACATACTGAGAAAGAGATAAAGGGCACTCCCATTGACAGGAGCATCAAAGACAATAAAATATCTTGGAATATACCTAACCAAGGAGTCCTTTAGGGTGGCTTGAGGCCAGAACGTACACTGAGCATTTTACTTAAATGAGCATCGCACCCATAAGGTGAGCACCATAACAGTGAGAGTGGCGGTGCCACACGCTGCTTCAGTTCATCCAGTGAATTACCTGGCAGTCCTGTCATTGTGGTCAAAGTGTGTTGTATAGATTATGAGTTCCTGATGTCTTCAGTACAACAACCAAAGTTTCACGATCACAGAGTCACAAAGTCCCAGTACTGATGACTCCAGAACTACAAAATACTCTTAAGTACTATAGTATTAAATGGGAAAGGAAAGAGTATGAACCAAATAATATGAGTGGTTACTTAAATAGCTTTCTTAAAATTTGATTAAGTCATTCACAATATTGTATTTATTTTCGTGTTTATCTTGTTACCCATTTCCGGATTTATTAATATATAATTCTATCTATGCTATTAAATTATTACAGAGACAATAAATTTATTTCAAGGGAAAATTTAAGATAGAGGTATTTGGTTAAGCCACATGTTATATGAGAAATATTTGTCACATGCTACTGTTGAACATATAATTAAATGTATTTAAAATTCACTGGTTTAATAATAGAAATAGCAACCAAAAATGGGGTAACCTGTGTGTGATGGCTTACAACTGTAATTCTAGCATCCTGGAGGTTGATGCAGTAGGATAACAAGCTTGTGGTCAGCCTGGGCTATAATGTGAGACCCAATTTCAAAACAGATAAATACAAAGATATAGGTGATATAGATAAAAAACATTCAATGAATGCCTAATCTGGACTTTTTATAGAAACTGAGTATAAAATATGCCAGATAGTACTGGATGCTGTGGAGAGCTGCTCTACGGCCAGGTAGGAAGATAAGGAGCCTAAGAAGGAACGGTCTGGGACCTGGTGTTTGGGGACTGGATTTTCACTAGTTTGTATAGGTGATAAGGAAGTCCTGCACTTGACTCCTGAAGACAACACTGAGCCTCTGTGTCAAGTGTTTCTATTAGTTTTTTAGTTTGAGAACCCAGGGCTAGCAATTGATTTGATAGTGTAGAGGTCATCGGGGCTTAACAAAACTTATTAATAGACTGATAAGAACTTAGATCTGATTGAACTGGATTTCAGAGAATGGAAACCATAGAAACAATCTTAACAGATCTGAGCTTTCCCATAAAGGAACACAGAGGAAGGCAATGGTGGTTGGATGGAAATGTGGCTCAAGGAAGGTTGGATAGCATTTCAAGATGGGAATGTTTTATGAAAGAAGTTGGTAGCTGGGCCTGAGGACAGAGGTCTATAATTCAGCTACTGGGGATGCTGAGGCAAGAGGATCATAGTTTAAGGCCAGCCTGGGTTACAGAGTTATCTCACAGCCATCCTAGGCAACTTAATGAGACCTCTGTCTCAAAATAAAATGACCCTTCTGATAAGTTATCAAATTCTAAGTGGTCAGCCCTAAGAGTTCACATACATGCACACACATACACATTAGCAACACTAAATGGACTCAGTGTATCCTATTAATACATGTATGTACATATATTATAATTAAATAGGAATGTTATGAATTTGAGTGGGAATAGGGGAGATATAGGAAGAATTGGAGGGGCAGAGGTTGGAAGTCATGAAAAGTGATTTCTCACATATGAAATTCTAAAAAAATAAGTTCAAAAAAGCAAAACACAAAAAGGGTTTGAGATCTCATTAAGTTGTAGGGAAGGTGTAGAAGGTAGGAAGCAGTGAGCCCAAGGATTAAGCCAGAGTTATAAATAGACAAACAAGCCGGGCATTGGTGGCGCACGCCTTTAATCCCAGCACTCGGGAGGCAGAGGCAGGCGGATCTCTGTGAGTTCGAGGCCAGCCTGGGCTACCAAGTGAGCTCCAGGAAAGGCGCAAAGCTACACAGAGAAACCCTGTCTCGAAAAACCAAAAATAAATAAATAAATAGACAAACAAACAAATAAATAAATGAGAGACAGAAATGGACAGACTCACAGACAGAAAGAGAGGAGGGAGAGAGAGTTTGGTTTATAATGGGATCATCCATCAGATAAAAGTATCAGTGAGACAGGAAAGAGAAGGGGTAAAGTGTGAGGACAGTCTTTAAGAATGTACAATTCTGCATGGGTTCAATTATATGGAAGTGTTATATGAGTAAGGAGTCAGAGAAGAGAGAGAAGTTAAAGTTGTTGTCTTGGGGCATAGCAGGACTAATGGATATTCCCTGTGCACATCTCAAGACCAAATCTTGAGCAGTTGTTAAGCAGGCAATTTGATTTTCCATCTAGGGCCTTTCTATAATCAATGACTGTATTTGGAAACAGTGCCATTCAGTGCAGAGATCAATGTGTACACCCAAAGATACTTCTAGGTCCAGCACCACAAGTCACATGAATAAAGGACACAACCCTTCAGCTGCTTCTATAGAGTGGTTAGGTATCTGATGGGTGTTCAGTCCAGTGGTGTTGCATTGCTCTGATGAGCATATAGAAGATGAATACTTACAGCAGTTCTGCAGAACCTTGTGATCTACATTTCGTTTTCTTAAATATAAATGCAGTCTAAAAATACTTTTACCTGAATACTCTTAGAATAAACTTCTTCATTTTTTATTTAATATTTTATTTCAAAGTTTTATGTGTAAACTGTTTTTGTGAATTACTTGTATAGCATTCCTTGATGAACAGTTAAATGAGAAAATTTGAAACTATAAAGCATATGTAGGCTAACACAAGAACAAGTCCTCCATTGTGTTTGGTGTAGTCCCATGTTTCTGATAGATGAGTCTTGGCTGACAGTGTCTGCTTTGTCTGTGTGCAATAGCCCAGGCTTTGGTGCCATTTCCCTTGTCCTAAATTCACTGTCAGAACTAGAAGTGTGGAACATTCATTGTCCCATGAATAATGCTTGTCTGGAATCTAAGAAGCAACATCCTTAGAACTTTTGTGCTTCTTTCCGTATTTGTTTTTACCAGTTCCTTTAAAGATCTTAGAAATAGTGTAAACTTCGTGTGGTTTTGAAAAATATCTATGTTGTGTGAATGTAGCAAAGCTTGTCCTACATTCTCCCTTTGGTAACAGTATTAATAGGCATTACACAAGTGTGGGTCTCAACTTATAATTATTTTGTTTAAATCAAAGTAAGGCCATTCTGTGGTGTATGAAGTTGCTTATAATTATAATATCCAATCTCAGAAACTTCAAACTTATTCTTTGGAGGTCAATATTTAGTACATTAAGCTGATATACTTATTAATGACAAAATATAAAAGCCTACTTACACACTTTGAAAAAGATGTATATTATCTAGCTTGCAAAAGCAGAAGGTTGTGTTAATTTTTATGTTTTTCTGTATTACTAAGTAAAGCAAATGAGGGATGAATGCCCTAAATGTCTCCTTAATCTGTTTTATGATTAAAATTAAGAATCAGGAGTATTCAATGACCATTTGGGCAACAGGTGTGAGGTGTGGAAACCAGCATCGTCTCAACACTGCAGTTTTGTGTCATTTTCCTCAGTGATAGGAATCATTAATATTTCCAAGCATGGCACAGGTTGTGGTGGGGAGGAAATTGGACTTTGATATCCTGGAGATAAGTTTTTTGTCCCAAGCCCTTCAAGCATGTGAATTCTTCAACATTCTAGCAGTGGTGAGGGGGTCCTTCTCTGGGACAGAAAAAGGACAACCTCATCCTTCCTCCTTCTTAGGTATCATCATTCACTGCTGGTTTGCATGTGTTGTGACATTTTTATTTATTTGAAATTTTAATAATAAAGTTTATACTCAAAAAGATTCTTGACATGGACAACATTAAGGAAAATAATAACTGCATATAACTTGGTGACTGAGAACCAGCCACTCAATAATTTGATGCCCATGTTAGCATAATCTTTGATGTATTACTTATAGTAAATATTTTTAGAAAATTAAGACCATGTATTTCACTGTCTCATAATTTGCTTTGCAATCTTTGTGTGTGTGTGTGTGTGTGTGTGTGTGTGTGTGTGTGTGTGTAGTTTTGGTGCTTGTCCTGGATCTCGCTCTGTAGAACAGGCTGGCCTCAAACTCACAGAGATCTGCCTGGCTCTGCCTCCCAAGTGCTGGGATTAAAGATGTGTGCCACCACTGCCCAGCTTGATTTGCAATCTTGCTGGTGCCCCTACAGCAGTATCAGAATGCTTCCACATTCTTCAGAATTTGGAATTTTAGTTTCTTTCTGTGTTAATTAGATTTCATTGTGGTGATAAAATGCCCAACATAAGTAACTTGGGAGGACAAATACTTACTTTGTATTCAGTCCATAGCCTTCTGCTCAGTCATTTCTGGGACTGTCATGGCAACAGGAGCATGTGCGGGAGACTGCTTATCTCTAGGCAGACTGGATCCAAAAAGAAGATGGGGGATGAATCAGGGATTGGATGTCACCTTGAAGGTATGCCCCCAGTGAGCTACTTCCTCCAGCTGTGTGTCCCTTCTTAAAGTTCCCACCATTTTCAAAACAGTGCCACCAGATGGGGACCAACTGGTCAACCTGTGAGTGAATATGAGGCATTTCATATTCAAACCAAAGCTATTGTTCACTCTAGTATGAGAATACTTTGTGATTTATTGAGCTAGTTCTTGGCTGTTGCAAATTTATGATAGCACAAATTTTTATTAAAGTGATGTTAAGAAAATCGATTGTTCATTGCCAAATCATCACCACAAAGTTTTCATGTAACATCTGATTAATATGACTCTTTATTCTTGTATTCCTCGCAACAAAGAGTATACTGTATATATATACATATGAATATGATAAATTATATTATAAATTCACACTCATAATCTATACATTTCAATGTAGTGTGTATTAAATGAAATAATGCTATCTCACTCTTCTGGTCAGTTGGCCTTTTCCAATAAAAAATCAAATATTTTATAGAAAAGTTTCTTATGGTTTGGCAATAAGCAAAACTATGTGACAATTGTTTGCCATGCTCTTGTGTCTGTGCAGAGAAAACTAGAAATTCCATGGTATGGCAAATGAGGCCTTGTTATGGCCAGGATTAAGATAACAAATGTCAGCATGCTCCCTTCTTCCCTTCATCTGGCCAGACAGATGCTATTCATTTCCTTATAATGAATAGCTATCTAAATCTGCTCCTGAATTTGATGCCTCAGGCAAAGCATATTCTCCACAGTGTACATGAGTACTGGCTAGCGCGTTTCTAATTATTTCTGCCCTATTTTATGAAGTGCCACGTCCTAATCACATCACTGATCCAATGTTTCTAATCGTTTACTCTTTCAGCCTCTGGCATTATGAATATTTTACACAGTAGTTGATTTATACTTATATACTCAGAATATTTTAAGTTCAAAATTGTGTTTTGTGTATGCATGTGTGTTCTGAGAATTTTATGAGAGATTAAAAAAGAAACATACTATTTAAAATTCTGTGATCATTGGCTGAACAGTTAGCTCTCCTGTTGCAATTTAACCCTTTATAACTTCTCTGTTTAATAATTGTGTAATGCATAAATCTAATTAATCTTATCAATAAAAAATCAGGAATCAAATATTGGGGTAAGAATCTGAAAGATCAGAGAACCAGAAGCAGCCACCAGTTACTTCCTACCTCTTCAGTCCCTCCATCCAAAAGGGTTGAGATCCTCTCTCTGCCCCACTTTATCATTTCCTGTCTCCTCTCTGGACAGACCTCCAGACCTTTGTGGTTAACTAGTGGCTAGCTCTGCCCTCTGACTCCAAGCAAGCTTTATTTGTGAGAACACAAACGAAGTATCACACGACAATTGTGTTCTCGGTGGTGATTTAATGCTGGTAGTGTCAATATTACAAAATCCCAAGGAGGAAGAAGGGTTAAGATGAGTTCAAGGCCAGTTTGGCTCACATAGTGAGGTCTAGGCCTGCCTAGGCTACAAAGGGAGACTTAGTTTTATAAAACCAAAACATGGCTGAGGAGATGGCCCAGTCAGTAAGGTACTTGCCATGTAAGCAGGCTGACCTGAGCTTGGATGCCCAGCACCCACATAAAAATCAAACAAAAGGTGGGGCAACTCATGCCTGTAATTCCGGTGCTGGTAAGGCAGAGACAGGAGGGTCCATGAGGCTCACTCACCATTCTAGCCAGGCATTAAGTTCTGGCTCCATGACAGACCCTATCACAAAAACAAAGCTGGAGAAAAATTGAGGCAGACACTTGGCCTTGACTGCTGGCCTCTGTAAATGTCCTCAGGCATGCACACGTGTACCTACACACTGCACATGAACATGAACATATACACAGACACATAGTCTCCCTTTTCATGCATCAAAACAGTGGTTTTGACAGAATACTCAACATTTTAAGTAATTTTTTTTTTGCATTCCCATAGACTATGAAAAATGTTTGGGAGTTATTTTAGTCACATGATTAAGCTTCTACTATTTATAGTATTAGATAGTAGAGGCTATCAAATCATTATGCACCCCTAGC
The DNA here is from genome assembly GCA_902168405.1 of Peromyscus aztecus. Lineage (NCBI taxonomy): Eukaryota > Metazoa > Chordata > Mammalia > Rodentia > Cricetidae > Peromyscus > Peromyscus aztecus. The sequence continues at coordinate 55,599 of CABHPQ010172475.1, forward strand.
CGGTTTTGACAGTTTCCAACTCATGATGAGTCTAGATCGAGTTCTCCTCATTCGCTTACATGGAGCATCGGGTCAGAGTCAGCCATTTTTCTGAATCTGTGATTCCTTTTGCAGTTCATGGTTTTAGTTTGGATGACAGGAGAACTTACCACACCAAGTGAGGGGTTCTTTTTGTTTGAAAGGTTTTAGTTGGCAGAATAGAAAGAATGTTTCATCTTAGAATTAACCAGACATTAAACATCTTATCAGTTCATAATGATTTTTATAGTTGAAGCTCCTGGCTTTGAATTACCAATCACTTTTTCCCTGGACTCTGCCTCATGTGTCCTATGCCAGGTATTCCACATGACAAGACAACAAAGGGGTAATGAACTTATAATACCTTGTTTATTTCATTTATTCTATATTACTTATGTAAGTATCTATAATCACTGTGCTACCAACATTACTGTTATGTATAGCATTTTTTAGTTTTATAGTTTTTTTTACTTTAAATTTAGCCTACTTACAATTTTCCATTCAATTATTGTATTTCAAAGTCCCTTAGGATAGTTCCTCTCAGAGTGGTAGAGTATGAATATATATACATTTGGATTTATTTGGTTTATTTAATTTAAAATTTTTGGAATCTCTACTTAAATTTGATTATATTTTATAATTACCTAAAATATACTCAAAATAAATTATATTCAAATAGTTCCTCTTACTTATTTCATCTCTTTGCTAGCAATTTCAAAAAATACTTTATATGTATGTTGTTCATTAAAATGTATGTGTATATGTTAGTAGATGCATGCAGCATAGTGTATGTATTCATGTGCATAGTAGTGTTTTTGTTTGTAGCATTAATAAGCTTCTCAATGAGGTCTGAGGTAACCCTTGGTTCTACTTTTCTTTCCTTGGGTATCTTAAAGATAAATACACCATCTTCCAGTTGTAAGAGGTGCTGTTGAAAAGTGAACTTTCTCCAATCATTAACTTTCCCTTCATACACGCATGCCTCAATTCTTTATTTGTCTTTAAAATCTGATTATTTTGCCATTGAATGTGTTGGTGTGGGTTGGACTGATTTTCCAAGGTAGTATGCCCTTTCAAACTGCAGTTCCAACACTTTTCTTTTCTTTCCTTTTCTTTTCTTTTCCTTTTCATTTCGTTTTCTTTTTTCTTTTCTTTTCTTTTCTTTTCTTTTCTTTTCTTTTCTTTTCTTTTCTTTTCTTTCCTTTCCTTTCCTTTCCTTTCCTTTCCTTTCCTTTCCTTTCCTTTCCTTTCCTTTCATTTCTTTTCTTTTCCAGAAACTGCTTTTGAATTGTACTTTTGGCTGTTTTCCCTGAGTTTGGTTTTGACCTTATGAGGATACAGTGAGTACAATGATCTGGTCAGCAGTTACTGAGTTAACAACATGTTTAGTTTGTTGGAATTATGCGATGAAAGTCTAACTAATCATAGTTAAAATACATGCGCCTCAGCTTTCTGTCACTAACAAAATACCTAAATAATTAGCTTGCAAAGAGACAGCATTTGGTTTGGCAAGGGTTTTAGGGTTTCAGTCTGTAATCGGGTGGACTCATCTGGTAGGATACAGGCTAGCAATGACCTGGGCAGGTGACAGGGTAACTACTCATTCACTTTGGAGTCCAGAAGTTAGAGAGAAAGAGGCCATCCTACCTACCATCATCCCTTTGTGTAGGCTCTACCCCTTCCAGAAGTATTAACGGCCTTTGGGGAGCATTCAACATCCCCACAAGAGCAAGTATGTTATATGTTTCTTCTTTGATATCCTATTTAAAGGGTATATGTGCAGTCTGTGTCAACTGAGTCCACTTGTTTCAACTTTCCCTAAATGATGTGCTCCAGAATACTTTGTATGAAGTGTTGTCATTTGTATAGATACTTGTTTTTCTTTTCTTTTCTTTTCCAGTTAATAGTATTATACACAATGCTACTAACTGGCTTAGTTGTAAAGAAAATACGTTTATTTTGGCTCATGATTCTCAAAGTGAACAGCTCAGAGGTCATATGTGGAGATGTTTTTACTGACAGTCCTGAGGGGTTAGAGAGCATCCCCTGCAGGAGACAGGGACCAATAGTATGTATCTTCATATTGCTAAACCTCTCTGAGGAAAGTGCCATTCTTCAGTCATGACGCTACCAATGCCCCCAGTCCTAATCAAATCCCAGGCTTCTCCCTTTAAACATTAGCAGTAGGTTCAGGAGAACCTCAGAGGACACACTCAAATGTAAGCCCTGGTTCACTATCATCATGGATTCGTTGGAAATATGCTTAAAAACGTAGCAGTCACAAATGTGTTTATCAGATCCACTTACTTCAATTAAACATATTCACCTGTCAAGGTGAAATGAAAAGGTGATCATGTATTTACTATGGAATATTCAACAAAGTTACCTAAGCATTTAAAAATGTTTAATGTTCTCCTGTTTCCTGGGCATACCCCCCCTAGGAATTACAGCAGTGATACTTCGTTTTAGCTAAGTAACTCACTTTCCTTATAAACTAGCTTCAGGCATCTTATAAAAGAATCTGGTTATGGTGATGCTTTAACTTACAGAATTGTTTTTTGTTTTTGTTTTTGTTTTTTGGTTTTTTTTTTTTTGTCTTTCTGTAAAGTTAATAAATTTTTTTTAACTATGTGCTTAAATTGGGGTTGCTAACTTGTTTTCAACTTGGGTTTTGACAGAAGGCATCAGAATGACTTTTGAGTTTTATATCCTGGATGGATTAGACTGAACACAAACTGAAGAGTAGCACCGTCATAGCGTGGTCATGGCTTCTCTCCAGCACTTACAGGCAGGGACATTTTTTTTTTTTTTTGTCAATATGACTTTAATCTTACCATTCTTTCCTTAGCTAGAATTTTTTTTTCCCTGTTTCCTTGGATTTTCAAGAGCTGTTTGTTTTCTTCAATGAATCATTATTAAGGGTTTGAATCACACAGAAATAGGAATGTTGTTTTTGAATAGACTAAATTCCTAAGCCTCATCAAACTTTCAAATTACCATGAGCTTCTAATTGAGGCTGAATGTCAGCTCAGGGTAGCACGCTGATTGCATCGTTCCCTTCAGTGCCCCTTGTGTGGTGCATAGTGACTAGCAAAGACACAGCAAGGTTTTCCTAGTGGAAACTGCACAGTTGCATTCAACCACATTCACTTTTGGGTCACTACTCGTAAGCATGTATTTAATTTAAGCAAAACTGTATTTTCTTTGAGGACTGCTGATCCCGTGTGTCATAAATTTTACTATGATAATTATAGAAAATATTTCTTCTAAAGTGTATATTCCAGTTTCTGAAGACAATGGAAATGGTTGAGATTACCATAATAGAGACCGAGGGAAAACCTTTGACATTTTGTGGAACTCCTTCATCTGGGATGATTCCTAATCCTTACCTTTGCAGTTATAAGACGAATGTGCAGGGGCCAGGCAACCGATAAGCCACCATCTTAAAGAACAGAGTAGAATGCTGAATTCAGAAGCATGGCCGGATATGAGTCAAATAGATTTCTATGGAAGCAGAAAAAGGTATCCTTAACATCTCAGATGAGTAGTATATGTAAGCCACAAAACTGACAATTTAAAATAAAGTGAGGAGTCAGCTGACATCCCTAATGTATAAGACAAAAAGCAAAGAGTCCGCCAACGTTCCTAATGAAATGAGGGAGAGTCTCCACTGAATACCGCATTAGAGGAAGGCCTCAGAATGGGTGCAGAGAATAAGTCTCAGCTTGGACACAGGAAATAACTCAGAACCTGCTTTGTGCTCCTCTGGGGGCATATACAATGAATGCATAGAGTAAAAGGTAGTTCCTTGTCTTCTGTAGCTTACGTTCTAGTGGCCGATGATGATGGTGGTGGTGGTGATGACAATGATAAGACTATAACTGAAAAGTGAGGTGAGCACGGAAGGTAAAGAGAAGTACCGCATGACTCGGCATATGCAAAGAAACTTAATCGTGAGAGAAGGTTAAGAAAGACTTCCCCAAAGAGGTGTCTAAGTGCAGAAATGAAGGTTAGCACAAACCTGTTAAGTAAATATGGAAGGAGCAAGAGTATTATGTTGCCAAGATTATTTTTGCTAGGTAAAAAACGTACTAAGAGCAAATGATCTGTGGCAGGCAGGAAGGAACACTGCACTGTAGAGAAAACAAGGACGCTGTGGAGTGCTAACAGAGAAAAAGGCTCAAGGAAGTAGAGAAGGAGAAACTTAAGAAGTTCCATCTTAAGAGAAATAACCCCTACCTCAGGACATAACTGTTTGACCTAGTTCCAGGAAAACCCACAAAGTTACAAAAAGATAAAGTCAGGTAGTAGCCACCCTAACGGCCTGACCAATGAGCAATCAAACAGATATCTGTTGCAAAAGCCCCTAAATCACAACTGTCAGGGTGGAATTTTCCCTGCTTCTCTGAACCAATATAATCCAGGGTCACACACTCCTGACCAATCCAGTAACGCCAAGACTTGGAAAGCACCATTTGCAGTTTTTCCCTTTAAGAACCCTTCACCCCAAGGTCTCCAAATGCTCTCCCCATGTGGTGTGGCTGGATTTCAGACTGAGCTGGAGCTTGCCCACTGAATAAACCTCTTTGTGTTTGCATTGGGACTTGGCTCCATGGTGGTCTCTTCGGGAGTCCTCGACTCCGGGCATTACAAAGTAAAGGCTATTACATAAATGAAACAGACAGATCTTGAGGGGGTGTAGGATTCGGGTCATCTTTTTAGAGTGCTACAGAATAACAAGGTGAAAACAATGTGGTGCTTCAGAAATACGTGAAATCTATGATTGACTTTGAAAGGTGCACACATTTGCTGTGGATGTATCACTGTCACCGTCTCACAATCTCAGTGCTTATAAGGGCACTTGCAGTCATGTGCCATTTGACGATGACATAGTTCTGAGAAGTACATAACAAACCTGCTTTATTCTTGAGTGAATGATATAGAGCGTATTTCTTTAGATAGTAGAGCCTTCTACACACTCAAGCTGTATGGTGTGGCTTAGTACTCCAACGATGTAAGCCTGCACACAACATTGTGGTGATATATTGTGTCCCCCCATTATATTGTGCACCCTAATAAAGTTTATCTGAGGACCAGAGGAAAAAGCCAGCCACTATAGTAAACATAGAGGTCAAACAATGCTAGCACACGCCTTTAATACTGTCACTACGGAGGCAGAGATCCGTCTGAATCTCTGTGAGTTCAAGTTCACACTGGGAACAGAGCCAGGCATGGTGGCACAAGCCTTAAATTCCAACACTAATTAACCATAAAGGTCTGGAGGTCTGTACAGACAGACAGGAAGTGATGTAGCTGGGCGGAGAGAGGAAATGAGATGGCAGAAGAGAAAGGCATATAGGCATGGGTATACAGGAAGTAGGTCCTTTTGGAGACTGAAGTGTTGGTAAGGTGAGGTTGTCTGTGGCTTGTCCTATTCATCTGATCTCTCAATTTTCCACCTCAATATCTGACTCCAGTTTTTTTTTTTTATTAATAAGACCATTTAGCAATTCCTCTTATACAACACTGTAGGAAAGTAGAATTTTAAGCACACCAAAACATACAAAAAGTACAGAGCAGTTGCTATGAAAGGAGTTTGCAGGGCTGAAAGGTGCTGGGCTGAGTCAATGAGCAAGGGATGAGGCAGGTGCCTATGCTGCAGCTATTAGCTACTGAAGATGCTACCTACACTGTATGCTTAGGCTAGTCTACTAAGCTTACAAGTCTTTTTAGGGGCTGCAGAGATGACACAGCTTTTAATAAAACTTTTTGCTCTTGTAGAAGGTCATAGTTTGGTTCTGACAACCCACGTGGAAGTTGCAAGCATCAAGTTCAGGTGATTTGATGCCCCTTTATGGCCTCCAAGGGCACCAGGTGTGTACACACTATATATACACATGTATATGCCAAACACTCATACACATAAAATAAAAATAATAAATACATCTTAGTATTCTTTTCAGTAGCAAATTAGCCCTTGCTTCCTATAACAGTTTCTCCTTATAATCTTTTAAAAAGACTTTTATTTCTTTTGTTACATCAACTAAAAAGATAGTACTCATGAACAAAAACATTTTTGTTGTATTAATTATGTAAATATTTTCCCAATAAATTTTTTTAAATCTTTTAAACATTTTTTCTTAACAACTAAGAGAGAAATACGCAGATTAACTCAGGCTTATCCAGGTCAGTACTGCTATCATCTAGTTTCACTAGAAAATCTTTGGAGTAGTGTGATAATTTGAATAAAAATGGTCTCCTTAGGCCCATAGTGAGTGGCACTATTAGGAGGTGTGGCTTTATTGGAGTAGGTGTGGGCTTGTTGGAGGAATATATCACTGGGGGTAGGCTTTGAGGTTCCAGTTGCTTAAGCCAGGCCCAGTGTCATTCACTCTTCCTACTGCCTGCTGATCCAGATATAGAACTCTCTGCTCCTTTTCCATCACCATGTCTGCCTGTGTGCTGCCATGATGAGAATGAACTAAACCTCTGGGTGTAAGCCAGCACCAATGAAATGGTTTCCTTTATAAGAGTTGCTGTGGTCATAGTGTCTCTTCATAGCAATATAATCCTAAGACAGGTAGTAACACATGAAGAACTGTCATCCCTTGAGAAGCCTTTCTTCTGGACCACTTGTAATCAGTAGGAAGGGTGCATTCTAAAATGTAATAAGTACAGAGGCACTTTACAATAACAATAAAAAATAATTAGTATATAAACCAATATGATATTCATTTATTGTCATTTTTAAGTATTTGATGTGATACATGATTGTCTTGCTGTACTTTTAAAAAAGAATTACTTATTTTTATTTCATGTTCGTATGTGTAGGTGTGTGCATGCACACATCTTTACATGTGGCTGTGTACCATGTATGTGACTGGTGCTCACAGAGGTAGAAGAGGGTATTGGATGCCCTGGAACTGTAGTTGCAGATGATCATAAGTGGGTGCTGGAAACCAAACACAGGTCCTGTGCAAGAGCAGTCAAGGCTGCTAAACACTGAGCCATCTCTCCAGCTTTGTATTGCTCAAGTGTGTATACAGCTGTCAGCACAGTAGTATTTTTTTTTACACAAATTCACCCTGTATTAGTCATTCTTGTTATTGCTGTGATCAAAAATACAGCAGAAACAGTTACAGGGTTTGATTTGAGCCGTAGTGTGGCTGTGAAGCTATATGATTGTTAGAGGCCTACTAGACTTCCAAATGGACATGTCAATTCAGCAGCAGGACAGGGGAGTTTAGAGCTTAATGGAAAGGTGGGACACTGATATTTTAGAGTTAAGGACTGTATAAATAGCATGGTTCTATTGTGTTCACCTGGGTAGAGTGTTAGGTTCAGTCTTAAAGTATCTCACCTTCAGAGTCAGAAGGAGGAGGGAAGAGACAGCAGAAATGAGGGAGTGAGTATTTAAAAAAGGAGAGGAGATTTCCAAGATGTGAGTGAAAAGAGTCAGGAAAAAAATGTGTTTCAAGATGCAGTTAAGTGGTTAAGTGTGACAAAGCTTCTAAGTAATTAAATAGCATGAGACCAGAAAACTGTTGATTTTGGCCACTCAAGATCCTTTCTGACCTTGACAAAAGCAATAAGCAAAAATTCGAATAGAATTTATCCATATGTTTTGGCAACAGAAAATCTACAATATTGTTTAGTTATGAGAGATTGAACAAATTCACACACTTGTCAGTCTCCCACCATGCTCAGGCCACTGCATCATATAATGGTGACAGGCAACATGTTATGCCCTTAAAAGAGAAAGTAAGACATGCAAAAACAAACAGAAAACATTTTCCCAATCCCACATTGAGTCTGTATCCAATGCTCTGGAAAAGGATGATGAGCAAGTGCAGGTTAGCCACAGGAGCTTGCAGGGGAGATGGTCACCCTACAAGCTACTTCTAGAGGAACATTGGAAAGTTCGCTAGGCATATGTTCTAGAACTTTCCAGAGGTAATGAGAAATGTGCTCTACAGGCTCAGAACCAGAGTGATTAATGACAAACCCAGTGAACTGCTCCAGCAACTTGAAGATGGTTAGAAATGTGTATGAATATGTAGTAGGAAGTAGTTGGTTCAGGTTGTGCCTCTGGCCTTTGCAGGGGAGGATGATTATGAGTGCTCTATGGCCTCCGGGTGGATTTTCCTTCTTATTAGTATGCCTACATGGAGAAGCAAATTTATGTTGGAGTAGGATACTTGGGGAGAAGCTGAGAGTAGAACTTAACAGTGAAAGAGCAATCATCAACACAACAGATGCTTAAGAAGTAGAGTCCAATTTGTTTTAATTGGTCAGTTATGTAAGATGATAACAGTCACCTTTGACATACAAGTTAATAGGTGGGTAGTATGATCTACAGTCAGAGAAGAACATATGAACAAAAGTGGATATCAGATGGTGAGAGATGTTGATTTATTCCGGGATAAGTTATGTTTTAGTGATCTCTGAGGAATCAAATAAAAAATGTAGTAGAAAGTTGAAACTAGGAATCTGGACTTAGAAGAGATATTAGAAATCGAGAAAGATTTAATAACAATGTATTGATTGCAATGAATAACTAGATGGTGGTAATATGTCTCAGAGAGAAATCACACAATGAAAAGAAAAACAATCAAGATTAAAAAATAATCTCTTTAAGAGAGCTGGAGATTGCCAGCTCACATATAGCTGTAACTCCAATGTAGGTGATCTGGTGGCTTTCTCTGTCCTCCATTGGCACACACCCACACACACACACCCCCACACCTCCCCCCCCCACACCCAAACACACACCCACACAGAGAGAGAGAGAGAGATACAACCCACATATATACATAAAAATAAAATTAAATAAAATAAATCTGAGAATAAATTTTAGAATTGTATGTTTCATTCAGAATTATTTTGTTGAATAAAACTTGTCTGTTATAAAACTTATTGTTTTAAAAAACAAATGTAATAATGTAAGGAATTATGTTTCTTAAATATTATAAATGATTATATTAGTATTTTTTCAAAGTATTTTACATAATATCCAATTGTCTAGACAAGTCCAAGAGTCAATGCTTATTTTTCAATTATTTAGTAATGGAATAGAATTATTTCCTCACTTCATTGTTTTGGAAGTTAATTAGACACAGGAGAATTTATCACACTGAAACCATTTTCTTTCCACTATTTTTATTTATTTTTTGGAAGTAAAGATAATTTAAATACATTTTAAAGAACAAATTGACTTCCATAATCTAGTAAATCATATATACAGATAATTTGTTCCTTCAATACCTGAATTTCTGCTTCTACGAGTAATTCATTTTAAGAAATTATTCAGATTGATGTGTTTCGCTTAGCAACGTACATGTTTCCAGACTTATGAAAATATTTTTAATTAAATTTCTCCAGTACAGTGGAGATTGGCTTCATAATCTTATTTCCTTTTCTCATTTATTTTATTGTTTTATGTTTCTCGACAACATTTACTAACAGTTCAGAATTTATAATTTGGTTTGTTGTGATACTTAATTCTTACTGCAATTCTGTGACATGGATAATAAAAGTGTCACTTTAGGGCAACAAAGACAGCTCAGAAGACAATGTCCATATCCTAAAACTAGTAAGGAGGCCCCCACACCAGCTCCCCTTTTCCCTGTAGGTGAAGCTCTCCTGTCATACCTCAGTAATTTCTAAGTAGTCTCTGTGCTCTGCATGAATTGCTTATACCACTCCTGTAAGCAATGTGCCGATTTGGGAATCGTACCCGGTCCAGAAAGCCATAGGGCATGCCTGGTTGTCAGTTCTCTGCCTCTCCCAACTCACAACTTTCTGTGTTTTAACTAGACACAAGTCAGGGTCTTGTATGAAACTGAAGCATTGCTACTTTTGGTGGAGGGGTGTAAGACAAAGGAAGGTTATTTTCATCTCAGTTCCTGGCTGGTCACAGTGTTCCGTGCCACAGAAAGCCCTGAATGATTCCTTCAGAGAAGAGACTGAAGCCAAGAATTAGCACTATTCCTGGCCTGGACTGCAGCTGCATGCAGGTTGTCCTCCTCTTTAGCCAGTCAGGTTTTTATTAGGTCAGCTGCAGGCCGCCTCCTAGTTGGAATGCAAAAGGAAAATCACAGACAAGGAAGAGCAGAAGTGTTTCTGTGCATATTTTATATATTTTTTTTTCAAGTTTAAGGCAATTGGAAGCTTAATGTTTGTGTGCTGTTAGGGACGATTTATTTATTTTGTAATATTCAGAATGCAGTCTGTGTAATGCTTCATTAGGTAATTCCCTTCATTTTGTGAACTTGAGTGTACTGTACAAAGCTAAGTCAGAGAAGCCAGTCACGAAAGTCCCCTCCCGATGAGATCAAGAATAGCCGTGAAAACAGGGTTGGGAGGTTGCCCCGGGAGCATGAGGCATGCAGTTTTAGAGTAACAGCTTTTATATAAATAAAAGCAGTATGTTATGAGATAATGTCAGAAACTATACCATTGCCGGATGTGGTACTATACGCCTTGAATCCCAGAACTTGGGAAGCAGAGGCAGGTGGATCTCTGAATTCCAAGCCAGCCTGATCTAGCTAGTGATTTCCAGGCCAGCTGGGCTACACAGTGAGAGACCTTGTCTCCAAACAAAGAAGAGACAGCCAAACTCGAAGGTCATGCTCCCTGACATCAGTGAGAGTCCGACATGGACATACAGTATTAACCAGCAGGACAGTCACATATCATTGCTATGGTGGCCTAGCCTAGTTGCACCAGTACAGTGGGGGGGGGTTATCTAGAGCGAAGAACAAACGCTCAGGGACAGCCTACAAGATACAAGATGAACTGAAACGAAACAGAGAAAATAACCTGTTGCTAGAGTTTTTTCCTGCCTGGCCCACAGCTGCTCAGACCCAACCAAGTAAACACAGAGACTTATATTGCTTACAAACTGTATGGCCGTGGCAGGCTTCTTGCTAACTGTCCTTATAGCTTAAATTAATCCATTTCTATAAATCTATACCTTGCCACATGGCTCGTGGCTTACCGGCATCTTTACATGCTGCTTGTCCTGGCGGTGGCTGGCAGACAGTGACTCCCTCTGCCTTCCTGTTCTTTTAATTCTCTCTGTTAGTCCCGCCTATACTTCCTGCCTAGCCACTGCCAATCAGTGTTTGATTAGCAACACATTTGCCATACAGAACATTCCACAGCAATAACCTTAATAGTAATTGAAATAAGCTCCCTAATGGAAGTAAAGTCTCTGGCAGGACAGGTAAGTTTAATGTCAGGGAGGTAAACAATAACAGGAGGTAAGGTTGCCAGCAGGAACTTACTGGCAGGGGACATAAGCTTTCGGTAGAGGTCCATCCAAAATTTGCATTGCCCCCAAGACTGAAGTACCATGGAGGCTTAAGGCACTACTAACCTTGGGTGCTTGGCCAGAAAATCAGGGGTGGTGGGCTGTCTACATGTGTCTGTACACTGCTCCTTGAGGAGAGAGCATTTTGTGTTAGACTGCATATGCAGTGACATTTAATTAAGTTGCTCTGACCTGCTGTGAACAGTGCTCTAAGAGTTAGCAGAGGGGGAAAGCAGTCCTCTGGGCAGAAAATACTTGTAGGGGGTTAACTGCATCTGGACCCTCTGGTTTGGTCTGCCGGGTGTATTCCCAGTGCTCCTTGGCTTTTCCCAGTCTTTGGAATGGAAAGGGTCATTTCAGCTGATGTCCTATTCATTTCAGGAACCATGCTATTAGTAAGTATTACATTCTATGTATAGTCGAACAGTTGAACTTTTATGCATTCAGGCATACATTGTGATGTCTATGGTATTTCTAGATGACAGAAATCATTCAGCTCCAATAGAGTCCTGGGAGACCACTGTTGTAATGTTGCTTTCCAAACTGTTGTTCATTCCATAGCAGAGGACTCTCTATGTTTTCATGTCATTTCAAATGTGGACGGTCTTCCCCCTATCAGTGTGCTATGCTGGTCAATGTTAGCTACTCTTCCCAAAGCAGGATCAATTAAAGGTCTGGGTGGGCATATCCCCAACTTGCAATATGTTATTGTGAGCCACATAATAAGATGCAGTGTAGCACATCTTTATATTATGGAAACATGAAGAAAAATGTAAATATGTCAAATAATTATAGGAAGATGATATTTAGAATTTCTAAAAGATACCTTTGAAATTCATAAGCACAGAATTTTTATTAATATTGAAGGAAGAATGGCTTCATATAATCTCTGATGTAATAAATATGATCTTAATGTTATTAAATATCACAACCAATTGAACATCCCTTTAGAAATAGGAATAAAATATAAAGTATTAGCCTATGGCCAACAGCAAAAGTTCAATATATAAAGGAGAGAAAATAATGAAATTTTTGATTTGTTATTATACTAAAGAGGTCTGAAGGTATGTTAAACTAGATATAATGTATAAAGACTTTAATTTAAAATTTTATGTTTCATTCATCATAGATCTTTGCAATCATTTCCGTACTTTAGAATGTTGCATTTAATCCACATCTTTGTTAGTGAATTGTTGATGTCCCCTTAAACTTGTAACTGAGGTCTGACTCTTACTTCCTCACTTCTGGTCCTGGCCCAGTACTACAGAGCTATTGTTTATGGAAATGACAAAGTGCCATGTTCTTAAGAATGCCCTCTAGGGAGTGATTTCTGCTTAGCCTTCTGGCTTAGTTATTTCTTTGTATCCATTAAATGCAGCATTATGAAGGAAAAAAAGAGAACCGTATATTGATGGGAGAAGACCAAATAGCAGAGAAGTGTGAGGAAGTTCTCCTGGATTACTCTACACTTTGCCCAGGACAATAGACAGTACTGAAACACAGTAACCTGGTTAGAACTGGAGTTGCTCTCTATCCTAACTGTGACCAAGCTTGTATACTAATGAGGGCTACTATATCTACCAGCACCTCCAAGGACAGCAAGCCACTTCCTGGAGAGAAGGCCTCTTAAGGAACTCAGTGACATTCCCCATGAGTTTTAGAGACTCACCAAGTCAGTCATCTAGAAAAACAAGCCCTCAGGCCCAATGCTTCACTGAGGGCATTTTCAAAGGAAGTAACTCCAATCACTCGCAGCATTTCCAAAAGTCAGTTTGGGTGAGCTATTGTCAGAACTGAAAATAAAGAGCTAGGAGAGGAACATTTGCAGTAACAATATCCACAAGAATGAATCAGAATTTCAGAGGCTTAGAAGGTAAATAATTAAGGAAAATATGACCACAGATGT
>CABHPQ010172476.1:3415-41629 GCA_902168405.1 Peromyscus aztecus
CACAGTTTTCATTTTCTTCTGGAGCCTGGGGATCCAGCAGGACATGGTGTGGGCACCCTAGAGGAAACTCTTCCAAGTTTTTCTGCCTTGAGCATATGGTTAGAATCAGCAGTTCACCCAGCGCCAGCTTATGACAATGGGCGTGCATAGGAATAACAGGCAAGCAATCAGCCGAGAGCCGGCTTTCACATTCTCCCCTTGTAGAAAGGGCTTTTTACACCTTATGGAAAAGGTAAGTTAGACAGGGCTAATATTTTTCTCCCCAGTTAAGGCAGCGCGGCTGCAGCTAGAATGGTGTCGGACTTTCCATTCCAGCTCCCGATTTTCAATACTTTAGCTCTCTGTTGGAAACCTTAAACGAACAAGAACAACAACAAACACGTACTCCGGGATGCTACGTCTCAGGCTGAAACGTTGTCCCTAAACAAGTAGTCTTGAAATGAGAACCACTGAGTGAAATCGAGTTCCATTTTTAACCAAGGTGGAACAAACGGAGGCCCACAATGAAAGTTCATTATTTTTTTTTTCTAAACAACGAGTTTTTTCAAGTGTCTTGGAAGAATCATAATAGATAAAGTTTGTCCATAGACTCGTGCCTATGAGGCATCCCTAGACATTCAGATTATTATAATGCGGTACAGGGACCTTCTTCTGTAAAATCAGGTCAAGGCAGCATCCTCCCGTCCTGTCCTTCTAATTCACATACACATACACACACACACACACACACACACACACACACACACACACACGTCATTTAGAAAATATGTCTGAGCAAACCATCCTAAGTTTCTCTCACCCTGGTCAGTGTCGCCACAGCGGTCAAAGCACAGCCTAGACAGGTTGAGGTTTCTGTGGTCTGGGTTCCTCCCTCCCAGTACCTATTCCCGTGATTAAAAAGGTAGATACCAGTCTTGGTGCTAAGAAAAAGCTTTAGTTCTGGGTACGCAATTCATCAAGGATTTTTTTTTTTCTTTTTAATTTTAACGTGAAGAACATCAGCTGACCGAGGGACTTAGCTCTCTTTCATGTGATGTGCATTTCTCCGCATAGGGGATGGTGGGGTCTCAACTCCCTGCTTTCATGGCGTAACCTTGTAAAAGGAAAGGAGAGGTTCAGAAGGGAGGAAGAAGAGAAGGAATGGATGAGGGGAGGAGGGAGAGAAAGAGGAGCTGAAAAGGTAATCCAGTGAATTCAATATTAGGGGGAAACCTATGCTTTGGGCATGGAAACTTCTCTTTAAACTTGTTAAAACATTTTTTTTATTGCCTTGGAAAAGACATACAGCAGCTTTTTCTGAATAAAGTGGATGGATGGATTTACAGAGAACGCTTATAATACCAAATGGTATTTGGGTGGATTTATTTCAACTTGTATTTGAAACAGGAATGAATATTTGTCATATGTTTAACTTGTCTTATAATATTAGGGCCGTGCCTCAAGCAGACTAAAATGATTATAGCCTAAGCATCGTGTCTAACGTGCTCCCCACCCAACAACCTCAACCTCAAGGAGACCAGAGTGCCAGACATAAATTTTAATTTCCTGACTTGTGAGGATGGATGTTAGTCCTGGTGTCCTGCGTATTTTTCCTCATGTCTCTCTCTGTATTTCCTTGCAGTAGCCCGTGTGGCTTATAAATGTTGCCAATTTTATAAGTTTAAATGATTTTCGTATCACTTAGGTTGGCCATCATTCAAAGAATGGAAGAATGGACATCGTCTACCTTGGGATCATAAGACACAACTGCCCAGGAAGGTCAGAGCTTTCAGATGCCAGGCAGGCAGTCAGGACACAATGCTATTATCATCTCTCCAAACCCCAGACGTTATCAGTCTGCAAACGAAACCCAATCCTGAGCATAAATTGCATTTCCTAAAAAAACATAATCTTGCCTTAAGATACCAACCTCCCTGATTACAGAGAATGTCTGTGTTTACACGTTTGTAAAGAGCATGCTGACTGTGTTAGTGTGTTAGGAAACAAACTGTGTGCCCCCACAACAGACCTGCTGCTAGCACTGAGGAGAGAAAGAAAAAGAAATGTTGAAATCAGACTCCCGATCTCTAACTCCTTTCAAATTCCTGAAGCACACTGGCTTCACTACTGCATGATGTACACGGTAGTATTTCTTCTAATGAAATCTGACTAAAAGATTAAATGAGTTTAATGCATGAAATGTATAAATAAAATGTGGCCTTGATTAAATTTAGACTTAATACATAACTTAAATGGGTAGCTCACCATCAGTTCTGGTATCATGTGTCCGGACTAGTTTGAGCTTGCAAAAGGAGTTTGGATTTTATCAGTGAGCATAGAACTCTTTCTATCAGAAGCACCGTATATGTGCAAAGCCGAATTATATGAAAACCCAACTGAGAAAATGCGCCATTATTGAAATATGTAAGAAGGAGAAAATTTGAAAAAGGGTTAGAAAGTGAACATCCGCCCAGTTCTGAAGCATTGGTAAGCAAAGAACAGTTTATATACGGGAAAAGGTTTGACTTGAAATTTTTTCACTGTGTCTCTTAATTTCAAGACCTGGAAAATATTTTCGTTTCTTAGGCGCTCTGTTTTCTTCACTTTTACGTACCTCTCTCAACATCCACCTTCTTCTCATAATGATCTGAATGACTGCTTGACAGAGATACCGCAGTCTCGTTAAAAATTTACATTCTTTAGCACAGAAATTCCCTATATTCACATCTCAGATTTACAAAGCAGATACACTCCGTAGGTAGCATGTAAGATATGTAATCCCTTCTGAAGAGAATAGATAGCATTCTTGACTTTTATTAGAGGTAAACAGCCTAGAAGTCTCTTGGAAGGGCCTTAACAACTTAACAGAAAATTTCACAAATTGGTTCTGAAGTGTGTGATCTTTGAACCTGAGCATCCTCAGCCCCAATCCTGCCTTTTCACCTCCTTAAGAGCAGCAATATAAATGTAAAATCGAGCAAGTTAGCATGCCTTCATAAGCCTGCTACGTGTCACCAGTTGGTAAATGGAGAGATAAAATCCGTTAAATGATTTCACTGTGATGACTAAAAAACACACTTGTTACAACCTCGTATGTAATGATAACATGTTGAAAATTCTTCCTTCTTTTTCATTTTGTATATATCATGCAAATACCACAGTTTCAATCCACTCACACCTACAAAGACATAGAAATTATTCCATTTCAAATCACTCAAGACATTCTTTATTAGCAACATGGAAAATGGAGTATGAATACAGAGGTCTCTCAAACTGAAGATAAGGGGAAGTGTATGACAAAATAGCCATCACAGGAAACACAAAAAACAGAGGACAAAGTAGCAAAATGTTGTCTTGAACCTTGGAATTCTAAGCTAAACCACAGCCAAATGCTGTTTACCTTCTTTCCTCCTTTTCTTTTTCTTTTTTCTTTTTTTTTTAAGTTTGCACAGTGCCACTCAGTTTCAGGCATTTAACAGAATGAAACCAGGTGAGTTTGGGCCAATTTTGCCTTTCATTTTTCAAGTTTGTTTATTACTTTACTTAAACCACAACATTCTGAGATCTCATAAGAAAAATCTGTTTCTGTGAAATTTTTAGCCTGACTTCCAAACCAGGGAAGGAGGTTCAAATAAACTTGGGTCCATTTCAAAAAGGCATCTGAGATTCTGGATGTTTATTTGAAGCAATCTGGACTCCTGACCTTTGGAGGTTCCCCCACCAGCAATAAAGGGAGCCTACAATGAATTGACTGTGTAGAGACCTATGCTTCAGTGTCTGAATGGATGAAAATTCCATCGGTCACAGGGAAAGCTGTTTCGGAACACACTCAGTGGAATCGAGCCTTAAGCAGATCTATTGATACCCTCCTTTTAGGAAAATGCACCAACCAATCAGTGTCTCAGTTCAGAAAACCTGTAAATGGATGATTTATTCAATATGCCTTTTGAGTTTAAACAGTATTCCTAAGTTGACACCAGTAAGAGGAGGTTCTTGTTGGAGAGTCTGAGGCTTGAGTATTTCCTGAAGCACTATAGACAAATTCAGACCAAACTGTGCCTTTCTTACAGAGCCGCCTTTAACGCTAATGTGGAACTTCAGAAAGGGGGCCAGTCCTCTACGAGTTCTTAAATCTTTTCAAAACCTGAATTCTGCCACTTTTGAAACAATGAACACTGAGAAATTGGATTTGAAACCACAGCATTAAATGCTTAAAATCTGATCCCCCTGTCAGGACCTGGGATAAATTAAACTGATGTACATTATTTTTAAAGAAAGGAAAAAAAAATATGGGAAGCGGGTTTTGAAGCCTGAAGGCATAGAACAAAACAAGTTATGCAGCTGATACAAACCATCTTAGTCCATTTCTGTAAAGGCTTCCTGCTTCCATATGGTGGCCCACACTGGAAATAATTCTTAGGAAAACACGTTTGTATGTGATAAATAAAACATTATTTTAGAGGTTTCTGTTTGTATTTTTCAGACATTGCTACTTTTTTTTTAATTCGGTCTTCAGACTGCTGTTGAAGTCTACTTCTAAGTTGGGTGTCCGAGTTTATTTTTTCAAAGAGAGAGGCAGGGACCATATGTAGAAGGGAAGGGTAGAAGGTGACCGATTATCAAGTGCCTCCATCACATGACTTCAGTGCTGCTCCACGCTGTGTTGTAGAATTTAATCAAAGTTTGGGAATTTAAACAGCAAGAGGGTTGGGTTTCTCTTCAGAGGACTGTAAACGTTTAAGCAAATTTTCTTACTAATATGGTGTAGGTCTTAATAAACTCTGATTCGAGAAATACAGTGACGAGTGGTTAATTTGGGTTCCTTCCAAAGGTAAAGTTTTATTTCATGATAGTGACAAAACTGATCAAAGGCTTCCCAACTTAGAGAAATCTCTATAAAAAGATAAAGGATTCAGGCAGTAGCAATACGGGAAGTTCAAATATCAGAAGAGACGAAAGGTAGCCGGTTAAAGGTGTTTTAATCTTAGCAATGGAAGTCCTTAGCATGCATTTCTGCCACAAAGGTGACTCTTTCTATCTAGAATAAAATTTAAACGTCTATACAGACATTGAATATTGGTAAAGCAGAATGAGAAAAAAGAGGATATCTAATCAATGTCTAATCAATTTTCACTTTAGGAAAAGAAACATCTATTCGTGATACACCAACTTTATTACCATAATTAGGATAATATGCCAACAAAGTTTTTCTCATCTGGACTTCTAAATTTACTGATTTTTCAATATTTTCAGGAATTTTATTTCAAAGCCTTATATTATCTAGCAAAGTAATTAGAGCATAAAATTATCTAAAATTAGAGTTTAAAATATAGGAGACATTGTACAATATGATCATCCTAATGTGGACCTCAAAGTATTTAAGATGAGATATACAAGCTGAAGGAGGGTCATTAGTGTCTTGGAAATTTTGGGGAAAATAAAATCCCTGAAGTTCCCATAACTTAACTAGATATTTCATCTATATCACACAGAATTTGTCTGTTTTCTCCAGTCAGGCCCACGTTTCAGGAAAGAGACAACGGAATGTTCACTGCTAAACAACAAATTGGTTTAAGCTTGTGACGCTGCAACAACCACGCAGCCTGCATTTCCAACTGCTGCATTTCATTTCACATCATCAAAGGTGAGCACAAAACATACTCCTAAATCAATTAACACAACATGCAAACTTCTTTTTTTAAACTTTGATTCTGAACAGTGCCTGTAAACTGAAGCAAAGGGTAAAGCAGTTTTTCTCGCAAACTTGATCTCTATGTAGAGTCACCAATTAGCTCTAATTATCCAAGATCTCAGATCCCTAGTCTTGTACTTCGGAACACAAAGTGCCTAAGTGTTTTCTTTCACATTACTTTATTTAGTTGGACCTGAAATTTCAGGGGAAAGCTACAGGATGCTACAAGTCTCAAGATTGTAAATACCCCTGTGAAGGTAGGTGGTTCCTTTTGTATACTGACTCTAAGGTCAAAGGAATCTTGCCATTAAAGCATATTTGTCTGTATAATCTTCCTATCTCAAACCAATGACTGGTAGGATTTTTAATCAAACTTTCTTCGGTAATTTATTTTTGTTTTGCCAGTTTATTTTCAAACTATTTTATTTTATAATGTTTTGGATACATTGAACACTTCTAATAAGCATTCAAAAGCTACAAACTGATTCATAAAAATTTCTTCACATTTGCAGTATCAAAGTGGAGTTTACACGTCAGGGGATCCTTAGCAATATGTAACTACCATTCATCCATGAATTTTATGCCAATTTTAAAAATACATGTTATATTGGTATCTAGAGAGAACATGTCTATAGTACACCAAAATTCATGTGAAAACATTTCTATTATTTCAAAAGCTTATGGTAAATGGAATACCAAAACATCCTCATGCATTTTTCCTAAAGTAGTTTTAATTTGATGGAAGCATTTAAACAATTCAGATTTTATTGGAAATCATTCTTGTGTATTACATTTTAATGTGAAAAATCAGGTAAATTATTACAACTTAGCCATTTGATTTTACACAGACCAAAAATTGTTCTACGTGTTATCAAGACCTGCATGCATATAAACTCCACTTTGAAATCACAAATATAACTTAAATTTTATGACTCAGTTTGTAGTTTTACAATGTTTCTTAGAAGTGTTCAATATACTCAATATATTATAAAATAAAAATCAACACCTTGTGTAGTGGGTGTTGTTGGCTGGCTGTCAGCTGAAAGGAAGAACTATTTTTTTTTTTTTTTTTTTTTTTGCTGTATCCAAAAAGCAACTCAAAGTACATTTCAAGTTAAGCGCTGCTTCAAGTTGAAATGCAGCCACCCTAGAAAAACTGCATGAACTGTCAATCACTGTATGGCCACGATAGCTGATGGCGAAACAGTGGATTTTTGGCAACCATGGCGAAACCCTTTTCATACCAAAAATACAGTGGTGCCATTATTCTCAGAGAAGGGAGTCCAAACTTCTTGGCTTTTTCCTCAAGGATTCATCCAGAAAAATTCTACCAGACCAAATCCATTACTTATTTTAAAAAAAAAAATCCTCTTGAGGGAATTGACCACATGAGATAGCAAAGAAACCTGTTAAGAAATACTCATTCGAGAATTTTCCTCTTGTCCTAAAGTTTACAAAACCAGTGAAAGTTTTCTTACTGGCATGTCATCCTTACCAAAGTCTATTTGCATCTAGTATTCCAATTACTAACTTCCAGTTGAAGTATTGTCAGACAGAGAGAGAGAGAGAGAGAGAGAGAGACAGAGACAGAGACAGAGACAGAGAGAGAGTTTGTACATCTGTTGTATTGACTGTTCCCTTCTGTAGTAATTATGAAATAAGTTTCTATAATGGTTGGAATTCTTAAGAAAATAAGAGCAAACTTTGTAAAGTCATGTCTTCATTTGCCATTCTTTTTTTTATTTTAAATTAAAAAGGAAAACTAAAGTCTTTCTTTCTTACTAAGATTTTTTTTTTTTCATGTAGTGTTCATTCTTGCAAACCCTGGCCTCACATGTAAAAGCCAGTACTTTAGTAATCAGCACGGCTCAGTCATTATAATAGAAGTTAATGGCAAAATGAATGCTAGTTTAATGCTACATGTAGCCTCAGTGTTTCATGAGGTTTGTTTTTTATTCAGATGGCTTATGAATCTCAAACTGGGAATGAAAGTTAAATTCAGTTTCAAGGATACCTAATGTGTTCTTGTTACCGCCAGAGCCCCATTTTCTCAACTCCTCACTATAAATACATGACACTGAGGTTGAGGTCTGGTGGAGTAAGTAGTACAGCTTCCAGTTGTTTTCTCAATGAGGTAAAATGAGTTCCCACGCTACCCCAAAAGGCCCAGGTCTGTGACCTCCCCTAGAATGTCTACAGATAAATAAGTGATGAGGTAGCCACTTCAACTACTGTTCTCAGATCCATCCATTGATTTCCACCTCTCTTTTCTCTTTACTTATGAGACAGCACACTTCAGGGATGAAGAGGTGGAGAAGCACAGCAGTAGATGGCCTGGAAAAGCCAAGCAAGAATGGATCCTATTGTGGGTTGTGCAATGCTTTTACCACACTATAATTAACAGAATATGGGTTAGCAACACTATTAGTCATTTTACAGAGTTCTGCACAAAGAATTCAATATACTACCCAAAGTAACACATTCAGCAAACTAGACATCAAGGAAATTAATTCAGAATTGTCTAGGCAGGTATGTTGTGTTCTACCTTATGGTGTTTTAAGAGGTCAAAATGCATGCCAAACCACTCTCGAGGAATTTCCGCGCTTGCTTAATTCACCAATGTAACCACAAAACTATTACTCAACTTTACCATATGGCTTTTCCAGGGAGGCCCTTACACATGTCAGAACATCGGTTCTATTTTATTTATGTTTCTATTCTATGCCATTTCTTTTATATATTCATTTGTATATTGTATTGATGCCACAAACTTTCGATTCCACATTTAGGTTCAAACACTTACCCTGCTTTTTATTAGCTATATGACCTTAAACATGTCACGTAAACTCAGTGGGTCTCACTTCTTATCTATCATGGAGCAAAAAGCCCTTTCACCAACTTTCTCCAGCTGCTAAGGATCCCTGGAGAACAGTAATGGTAGGCTCCAGCAAAACTTAGCGTGTTCTAACACCACATTCCCTGTCTCCATGGGACTGCCTGTTTGTAAACAGTATGAAGAGACCTGGAACCCCCGTTTCATAAGGAGGTTCAGACAGGTTTCCTGAAGCCAACTCAATGAAGGACATAATTTCTTCACCTTTGGTTTCCTCAGTTTAGATAATATTATTGCCGTTTCCTCCACAAATCTCACATTGTATCAGATCCCACCTTTTTGATTCATTGGTGACGATCCATCCCTTCCACTAAAATTAATTCTACACTAAGAAGTAAAAGGTTGCAATGTATTTACCTACAAACCTGCCTTCATGTAAGTACCAACCAGAACTACCTACCTCTTCAGCCTTACCAAAGTATAGCATCAGGGTGATACATATTCATCTTCCATTTGCTTTTAAACTGGCCTTAAATGTTATTCAATATGTCCTGCAATACTTTAATGAACCTCTGACTTTATGAGTAATATATGAAAGCCGTGAACACCAACCTCAATGCCTGAATCATAATAAGGACTCAACCACTTACTATACAATAAGCCCACGTCTTCAGTGTCTCTTTATGTTAAACAGGATAAAAGAATCTATTGGCATTAAAACACAGGACTCTCTCATACTTCAATAGAGAAAACAGAAGCACATTACTAAATGCTATGAGTCTGATACAAATATATTGGAAAGTTTTGTTATCCTACTCAAGAACATTAAATGAAATAGATTTTCTTCCTATTTTCCTATCTTTCGAGCGGTTTGGCAAAGCCCGTTTATCATTTTAAAACGTACTATATTTGGAAACAATTATTAGAATACATACACACATCAGTCCTCATAGTAGATACATATGATGTATAATATACATAATAGATACATTATTTTTTAGTTTGTAAGAAAGTGAATTGTTGTTACCATTGATTCCAATGCAGTTACTCTGAGATCTGTGCAAAAACACGTTGTAACTTTTGGCTTCTATGGGAAGATAAGACAGTTTTAAACATAATTGAGTAAGGCAATGGGACATCCCAGCTGCCGGGAAGAACAGCTATGCTGGTCCTTCACCATGTAGTACAGTTCTACCTTTTCATTTTAAGATGTACATATTATGTTCAATTTCCTTTTCCATCCACTATCGAATTTAGTGTCCAGGTTATTTTCATTTCTGTAATTCATCACTATTCATCAAGAATTATTAGTGCTAGTATTTTCTGCTCAAACAAATGTGAAACAAATTTAAAACCAAAGGAGCCGATCTTGAAGTAATCCTAGAAGAAAACATGGTTTTCAAATTCTCCACAGCCTGCACAATAAATTAGGTTGAGGAGAGAAAGGCTTTTTTTACAGAGAAACCCAACAACATATGTAGAATACTTATATTTTTCCTCAGTGCTCATGTTTCTAGATTATTTTTCCTCCAACGCTAATAAAATGACATTTGATTCAAAGTGAGCACTTTTCACAAATGAAATGTAACTGGGACCCACATGTCTGCATGTCACTCTTTAATACTTTGCTAGGTACTTTTAGTTCATCTCTGAATTACCTGAGAAATTTTCTCTTGTACCTACAATAATATATAATCACAGCTCTTTAGCGGTTGCTTTTTCAATGACTTAACTTCAGTGGTCTGAAGTATATAAACTCACTAGCAAGAAAAATACACATGCTTTAGTTAAAAACCTACAATCTACCAGGTTGGAAATCGCTGTTGATTGTCACAGAGCCGTATTACGTTGTCCTTCACAATGCAGCACCAAAGTTGCCCATTTTGGTTTACCATACTATCTACCCACGGTCTTTGAGAGATGGCATACTTTCAAATATTCCAGACTGGCTCACAAGGCTGTCATATGTCACATTGGATTACCTTAGCCAGCTTGTGTTATGTTACATCAAGGATGTGACTAACATTAACCACATGTAACACAGCAAAGCAATATTGTCCGCCAAGGAAATTTCTAAATGGCATGGTTTTTAGAAACCAGAATTTTAGTAATATCTGGTCATTAAGGGGGGAAATAAAGATCCTTAAATAATTTTAAAAGAGATTTCTATTTCTTTCTGTTTTTACTCTCACTTTCAAAGGAGTTTGCAGTTGTAGGCAAATTACAACTCTGCATGCTAACATTCCAAAAGAACGTTGTACAGAAAAGAAACTGACTTGATACATCACAAGAATTTTCTAACAAAATCAACCAAGGGTTAAACGTACCTTCTTTAGAAGACATTGTACAATTAAGTATTTGTAAATGAAGAAAATAATTGTAATGAAAGAGAAAAGCATGCCACATACTTTAATTACATCAGATGCCACCAATCAGTTTTATTTTTGCAAGCAATTATAACTTTACATTTTTCAGGGATCAAAAGGAATCATTTTGTTTACCAACAATGTAAAGAAATATTTTGCGTATGAGCAAAATAATCAGATAAATAATGCAAATTATATTTTACATAAGTAAACCTGAATTTATGCAAATAAACAAATCTATGTATTGAAAATTCTTTTAACACTACTAAGAAGCAAGTAATATTATCAACATTAATAGTTAAATAAAACCCTAATACTCTATGAAACATTAAAGATGCTAAGACTCTTAATGAAGACCCTGGAGCTTATTAGCAATTAACAGACAGCCAGATGGGCTTAGTAGCTAATACCTATAATCTCAACACTTAGAAGGTTAGGGAGAGAATCACTATCAGTCTAAGGTAAGGTTGAAATACATGAGTTCAGGTAGCCTAGGATAAAGAGTGAGGTTTTTTTTAAGTAAACAAACAAACAAATACAAAGACAGAAACAAATGCAAAGGACTCTGGTTCAGTTTGTGCCCTGGTTAAAACTGGAGTCGAAGAGCAGCCTGCTTCTTTTCTGAAAAGGAACTCTGCCTATGGTTTAACTCTCAGCCCCATTCACACATACACAGTCTTATCTAGTGTTAGAACAAAGACAAGGAACTGCTACATTAGAACTTGCTAGTAGTTCATACCTGTTAAAATCTCTTATTTCTAGAAAATCCCATCTTCAACCACTTTGAAATCTCTGAACTCTTCTTGTCTCATTTCTCCATCTTCCCTGGATTTGCCTTGCACTAGACTCACAATAACACATACAAAAATGTGTTCTTGTTCGCATTACCCACTCATATCCATGACAATTATTCCAATTAAAGAAAATTCCCTGAGCCATATATTTTGGAACCAAATTAAATTTAAGGTTTCTGGTGTCAGCATGGCTATACAGTTTTCTTGTTACTCTGTTTCTTCTTGGTTACTAACATTAACGTGGTGTCTCTCCACAGAGGATCAATTTGCAGATGGCATGTTGGGTAAGGTCTAGAGACATTTCTGACTGATATGATTTGAGGAATGATCCTGGCATCTGGTAGATAGCGGCTCAGAACATTCTAAACCCTTCACAAGGCACAGGAATGCCATGAACAGAAAAAAAAAAATCCTAGGCCTAAAAACAGCAAAGCTGAAGTTAAGAAAAATCTGATTAACCTTTGTTCATACCACCTATGTGTCTTTGCATTAACGTTTCATACAAATAGCTGCTGTTTAAGTATTTGAAATTTACATCCAAATACCTGTATAATAAATATATCTACTTGCATGTCCTCATGCCACTCAGATTCAACTTATTACAAACTGCTTTTTTTTTTTTTTTGCAAGTCCTCAGACCCAACCATGGTGCTTTCATACCACCCACTACCTAGTACAAAAGTCACACCTTTATTTGTCCCTTTCCGTTTTTCTTCTTAATTACATGCCATGGTCATTACTAAGTTTCGCCATTTCTACAGATTCAAGGTCATCTCAGATGCATTGATTTCCTTTTAGTCTAGTGTCAAACCAGGGTATATGTTCTCGATTATATCTCTCACTACCTCACTAGCTTGGTATGGACACCTGGGCAGTTTTAGAAGCAGTTATCATAAATGGTGGAGGTTTAATCAACCTGGCTCCTTCAATGACTCAACAAACAGAGGTCCTCCTACGCCCACCGGAAAAATACAAGTTATATTCTAAAGCGAAATATAAACTTATTTTATTGAAAGTAACTACAATTTTATGATTTGTTTCTGTGTTTCTCTCTAAACAATTATTGATGCCACCAAAAATATACTATGCACTTATTGGAGGGATGGGGAAAGTTTAGCTGGATGAACACTTGTCTTGGATGCGCAAGATCCTATGTTCAAGCCCATAGCGCAACAATAAAATCAGTTTCATAAAAGTTTAGAGGTAAAATGGGTTATCTGGTAAACACTGACAGGCATAAAGTTCATTTCATACAGAAAATTAGTTGCATGGTGTAGACATTGGTAATATATCTGGTCTAGACAGTTTCTTCCAATCTCTCAAAAAGTGAAAGATCACAAATGGCAAATATTTGCAGTATTGACAAGTATTCCCATATCTAATTATTTGAAAGTATAAATTACTAGGAATTTTTATGTTAATTAGAAAAAACATTTTTATACTCAATAAGCCTAGTATAGTACTTAAAATTATATTTTTCAGAAAGCTTTAAAATGATTAAATCTAATGACCTAAATTTCATTTACAGTAATATGTCCAAATATGGTAAAACATCTGTTTTCCAAAAAAAGCATTTATTTCCATTCTTACATTATTAGTTCATATAAAAAATTGTAAATGAGCTACATGTCTAGCAAAAAGACATACATTGGGGAAATTGTGGCATATAATGCTTTGTTCTATTATTATTCAGCAATTTCATCTATGTTTTTGAAAATAATCAGTACCATACATTAAAAAACACTGGATTATAAGGTCAGGGAAAGTGTTCTATAAAAACCAGGAGTGTCAGTATCATCCTGTGATATCTGTGCTTGGTTTGTGACCTTGCATTTATTTCTGTATCTCTGTATATTTATGGGTATCGTAACTCTATCATGAGATTTGTCCTGGCTGGCTTTCCTCTTTATCTTTTGTCTGCTACAATTAACAATATATCCACAATTACTTGCTTATTCTTTAGTAGGCTAACTATGAGAAATAGTTAAATGCTAACTATGAGAAACAGTTAAATGAAATTTATCATGTGTCTGTGATGAGGAGTGTATTGAGGATATACTTCTTCTAAATTATGATGTATTTCTTTATTAGTACTCGTGAAAAAACCTTTTCCGTTCTAGTCGTAGTGGCAGTGTTCCTGGAAAAGAATTTAATGTTCGTCTTGAGCTACAAATAAAGGGATTGAGAATTCACATTTTGGCTGCTGGGGACCTGAGAATCTAGGTTAGGGTGTGTTTCTGACCTGTGGACAAAATTTGGGACCCACATTCTGTGTCCTAATTTCCAAATGGCACCCTTCCTTACTTTTAATTTGCATTTTACTTTTTATCAGATTTTAATTATTTATTTGAAATTAATTTATAATATTCTAGATCTGGAGCTTCAAAATAGCTGCTTTAGGGAACAGGAAAAATGTGGCTTTAAAACATGATGATGTCACATTGAGAAGCAGCTAGAGAGGAAAGGTCAATTCCTTAATAATGTAAAAAATAAATCAGTGTTCCGAGTTTAAATTAAGCACATATTGCCAAATTAGCAACACTCATACTTATTTGAATTCATTTATTGTACACAGAGGTTCCAGTTCTTTTCCCTAACCACTTAATTTATTTTAATCAGGGCTACTCTTTAGCTTACAAACTATAGACTTCATTATCATGAGAATCTTCATGACCCAGGAAGCCTGCCTGGAGAAACTTGTACATAGATTGCACCAAATTTAATTGTTTGAATGGGACACTAGCTACTTTTCATTCATGTAGAATTTTGTTTTCAGTAAAAGAGACAAGAGATTGCCTGAGGCCAAATCTCATCTCTAGGCCTTAATGGTTGTTATGCTTTAGATAAGCTACTATTTACCTCATTTCCCCCCTCTCAGCAAATTAGGAAGAAGATTGGCTGTTCTCCTAAGTGTGTGTGATAAAACATGAAATGAATGGAGATGTGTAGAAATACAAACAAAAAACAGTAACAAAAACTCTGTGCTTGACCCTCCAGCACCACTCTGTGTTGGCTGTTCATATTCACCTCCCTGCAATTAAAATATGGTTTTGAGATGATTGATACGAGTTTGTCATTAGAAAGACATTGAAATGTGCAGGCTTTACACACAGAATTCGCTTGTGTCATTTGCCAATTATAAATTGTAGTGGCCATTACTGCTAAAACACCAAATGCCGACTGGTGTTCACAGCGGGAAGATGAGCTAGCAAAAGCACCAATTAGGGTTTTGTTTATACTTCCAGTGGGAAGAATGATTTGTTAGTTTAAAGGGAACCTCCTGTGCTGATTACAGGTGTCAGCACCTCAAGTTTGGGTTGTGCTTAAAACCTGCTGTGAGATTCAAGAGGGAAGAGCCCCAAGACTAATTGTTTTCCCTCAATAATATCTTCATTTACAACTCTGTTGGTTGCTTTAGGCTCAAGAATTTATATGGAATAAGGATGTGAAACAGATGAAATGGTTTCTTATTGCTTGCATAGCTTCTGAAAAAAAAATAGCCAGTCTTTCATAATTAGATGAGTGGTGGATTTATTATATTTTTCCCTTATGGAAAGTAGCAGTTCAATTTGCCTGTGCAATAGACTACAAAGTTTAATTCTTGTGAACATGGCCAGACATTTGTTTTTCAGATAGAAAATGAAGGAATTGAATTAACACTAAATCAGAAAAGGGTGTCTGAAGGAACTCACCAAAAGTGCACTAGCTTGAAAACAACCTCTCAAAATACTCTTTACACATGTTAGAGCATTGTAGTTTCCACTGAATTTTATTTCTTTTGTGGGGGTGTGAAGAGAGGGACAGATTGGAAGGAAAGGTGAATATCTGCCTTCATGAAAAAAAATGATAATTTGTGATCTTGATTTCTATGAAAGTCAACAAAATATTATTTTACTATGACACATGCATTTTTTCAAGGTGACTTTATAGACATGCACACTTTAAAATCAAATGACAGAATTATTTACTATTATTTTGTAAGCATTTCTCTAGGATTCAACCCCCAAGGCAACTCTCCATAATATTTTGGAATCCACACCGCCCCCCGCCCCCCATCTCTTAGTGATTGGTGATATTTTATTGAAGGAATAGAGGTGGCAGGCATTTCGGAAAGGGGAAGAAGAAAAGGAAAACACAGAAAAGAAGAATAAGAAAGAGGAGGAAGAAGGAAGATGGGGAGCAAAAAAGACGAAGGAGGAGGAGAGGGACAAGGAGGAGGAGGAGAAGTAGGAGAAAAAGGAGAAGGAGAAGAAGGAGGAGAAGAGGAAGAACAGAGGAGGAGGAGGTGAGGATGGAGGAGAAAAGAAAGGGAAGCACCACAATCACAGCATCTCCTCTCTAACTCTCAACAAACTGCAGATCTCTATTTTATTGACTTTAACTTTTGGGACTCTAAGCTCAGGCTGTAATAAAATAAACAACCCGGGATTGTCTTCTCTGTCTAAGTTAATTTGAATCAGAATACAGTATTTACCTTTTCTGAGAGTTTGTGTGATTCAAGGTTAGTCTGTTTTGGAAAGACTGAGTGAGGCTAAACTAATCCTTCCCCGGAGCCCATTAATGGGAAGCAGGACTACACTCAGGTGCCCTTTTCTAAACTCAAGAGACAAATTAAGAATTTAAATGAGGTGAAAACTCCAAAACTTGATTCTCCTAGTGACTTCTTTTGTTTACACAGTAACACTCTAAAAAAATAAAGCTGACATCACCAGGGTCAGATTTCACCAGTTTAGCTGATAAGCCTCACAGAGCACATGCGGGCTCCCTGAATCCCTGCTCTTTTTGACAGCTTGTAAGTGATCTATGGCAATTCTCCCTTTTAACAAACAAGCCCATAGTTTTGAAAATAGTGGATAGAGGGACAGAAGCAACAGCTTATCAGACAGAAAACTGAGTGGATAATTTCATTTATTTAATACTTGGTATCATCACATACTGTGAATGTTTTAAGTGTCACTTAAGCCTCTTCCAGAGAATGGAAATACACTTTCACTGCATATGCAAATGTGCAAAGATCTGTAACAAAACAGCCTTTTTTTAAAGTTGTGCAATGGCCACACTGTTAGAAATCATTCACTGCTGCAGTCTTCTCTACAATGAACCCCAAACTGTGAGTGAAGGTAGTCCCCTCCCAGGGTCCGGGAAGAATCTACAACCAGCTGATAATTAATCTTTGATGAATAGAAATGAATCTATGTACACAAACCTCCTTAGTTCATATACTTTATTATTCTGTGATAGCTCTCTCTCTACACAGCTTCTATTCTGCTCTCATGTCTAGCTCCTTTCTTGCCTGATTTCTCTCTATATTTATCTACTGTCCCCTCTAGGTTCTATCTTAATTCCTTCATCTAGTTCTGTCCCTTCTAGGTTCTCATCCATCTAGTTCTTTCCCCTATCAGCTCCTCTCCCATCTCCTTCTCTCTTATCTGGCTCTTCCTCATCTTCCATCTCATTCCTCTAGTACTCTCTTCTAGCCCTTCAATCTAGTTCTTCCCCATCTCAGTTTGTTCCTTTCAAGTTCTTACCCATCTAGTTCTTCCATTCTCTTTTCTCTTCTCCATCCCATGCCCTGGAAGTCCCGGTATAAAAAAGGGAGGGTCCGAGCTAAATTGTGTAAAGCTATTACTTAATGTCCACCTGACCTAGGCGGTGTCTCCTTGTGGAATTTACCTTAAGTCAGGAGACTTGTATGTGGGTTGTTATCACTGTTAGTCCTTGAAAGCTGGGTGTCAACCTAGGCGGTGTCTCCTGTTAGTCCTTGAAAGTGGCTAAGGGAGATATCTGATTCTAGAGAAAGCTTTTCCTGAGGCTGTTCTCCAAAGTCTTGGAATGTGTATGTCCAGAGAGTGATCAGTTCACACTGTTAGCCCTTCTTAGGGAAAAGTCAATTGGGAAAACTATGAAGGCACACATGATTTTCATAACAGAAGACAGCTGATATATAACAAGCCAAATAACACCAAAAGCTCCTTAGAATTTGGCTTCCTGTGGAGGAATTCCCTGATCCCTCCAGGTAGTGACTTCGCCATAACCAGCTGAGTTCTTATGATATATTCCTGTGGCCTGCAGCATAACTATGCATGCTTATCCTGTTACAGCACGTTGAAATCAATAGTATCTATCTGGTAAATATCTTTTCACGGCAATGGCAGCTTCTTTACTTCTCAAGAAATCTTTACTGAAAATGTTAAGGTCTTAGAATGAATTCTATATATTTACTATACACAACTAAATAAATTTGATATGTGTTCATATTCGTCAAACCATCACCAAAATACATTGAACATATTCATCAGTCCTGATGCCTTTCAGAACCTCATTTAATTCTTCCTCTCTGACTTGCTCCTCAACCTTCCATGATACACTCTACACCCCAGAACTTCATGTTTACCTCCTATTATAGAGGAGTATATTTTGTAGATTGTTTTATACAAGATTTTACTGTTTTAATGACATGCAATATTTGTATATAGAAGATATAATACACACATTTCACATGAGAATAATGACCACATCAGAGTAATAACCACTTCTTTAATATTTATTCTATGTGCCAGGAAACATCAGAATTCTCTAATAATTTTGAAATATTTGAAAAATTGTTCCTCTGCATCTACAGACATGACGGTTCATGAGAAGATAAATATTCAAATTTAGGAAGACAGTACAGTGACGTCAAAGGGAACTTGGAGAGAATTTTTAAAGACTTGGCATTGTCTGATAATTTGACATGCTCTAGCTAGAAACGAAAAGGCCAAGATACAAAGCATAAGAGTGCAGCGCATTTGTAGAGCAAGGAAAGATCTGTGGGTTGAAGCCTGGGGAAGGGGATTGTGATCGGCAAGAACGGAGAGCAGACAGTAAGAGAAATGCTGTTTCACTAAGGGGACTGAAGATCTGGAGGTCAGAGACAAACATTCCCAGATCCGTGCATTTGAAAGCAAACATGGAATTCTGAAGAGTGGGCCACTTAGAAGTAAGATTATGAGCCAAAGACACTGAGGAGGCCGGGCCACAGTCAACCCTGTTGTCAGCCCTGAAGTCACATACATACAGGTAACAGCAAACTGGCCCAGCAGGCTGTATTTATATATTTATGCATAGATGTGTATGGAACGACAATAATTAAAGAAAGAGAAACCATGAATTTGAGAGCGATGACATGGGATATGTTAGCAATGGAGGAAAGGAGGGAAATGATGTAATTACATTTTAATTTTTTAAAAAAATGATGCAGAGTCTAGACATATGGTTTAGTTTCCAAAGACAGAAACATTCTACATGATATATTTTGAGAAATACTTTTAAAATCAATCCCCCTCCTTCTCTCAACTCATTCCCCAAAGGACCAAGACATTTTCTTTACTAATTTTCAATGAAATATCCTACTTAAGGAACATTTGAACCCTTATCATCCACCTATCCTTTTAGAGATTTCAACTTCTTTTTCCCTCTTAATAAGAGGAAATCCACAAAACTGTGAAACTCTTAGCACAGTCTTTGAAGGCTCACCTGAGGGTTTTCATTATACTGTATATGTCCTACAATCTGGGGCCCTATTGTCTTCTGTAACCCCATTAAGTAGGAACAATTATTCTTGCTGTGCACGAGAGAATTCCGTAAGCAAAATGCGCAGCATGTGGTCTGACTAATCAGTTGCCTTAATAAAGAAAAAAAAAAAGATTAACTTAAAGTGATGTATGGTGTAAATTTATCAGTAATATTACTGCCTGGGGTATATAAAAAATCTATCATTTATGACTAAAAATTGTAAAGGGGCCTTTTCCACAAGTTTTATTGTTCCATAGGAATGAGCAGTAATTTCACAGTATAATAAAGTGGCTACATGTATGTTCTATCAAATCCATCTTAATATGTCCCATACCCTAGAAGGAGCTGAAATGTATTTGGACTGCTTGCTTCTTTGCACACATTCATTCTGAAGGATAGGATGAATGTAATCCTAAAAATACTTCCTATACACTGCAGAGATATGTTGCTATACAGCAATGGCTGCTAACTTGCTTTCTGTGTTACCTGAGTCTTTTCAAAACACACATACACACATATTATACATATATATATAATATATATACATATATATGTATGTGTGTATAGGTATACATATATTTATATAATAATCTAAACAAGTCCAGTGGGGTCAATTGTCTACCTCCTGCCTCTTTATTCATATATTTATGCCGTAAATATTTGCCTATGTTATGTGTAAGACATGAAGGTTATCCAGAAAGACTGACTTTCTAATAGCTGATATTTTTATCATATGGTTAATGTGATCTCCAAGATTTAAGGTACTTGAATGACTTGCTATTTCACAGCTTCTCAGCATCGGCCCTGTCACCAAGGAAAGAAGGCTGATTCTTTGTGACTGAGGATTGCGCTGCACAGTGAAAGAGTGTAAACACCCTCTCTGTTCTCTGCTCACTAAATGCTAGTGCCTCTCCCTACTTACATCAGTGCAAGTTGTCTCCTTGGTCGGGCGGGGGCGTGGGGGGGGGAAATCAACCCTTTGGAAGTGTTGCTCTTTTCAAGCAAGGGACAAAATGCTTTAAAAGCAAGTCTTTAATCTCTAAAGAGAAAGAACACTCTAGGAGGCATTACAATATCTGACTTCTTCATACATTAGAGTTATAGTGTTAAAGACAACCAGGTACTGGCATATACAATACAAGAAAAAAATGGAATTGAATGTAGGACCCAGAAATAAAACATTAAATCTATCCCTACTTAATTTTTGACAAAAGAGGCAATGATATATTTTGGGGAAAAAGGACAGCCTATGCAATAAATGGTGCTGGCAAAACTGGATTTCTAACTACAGGTGAATTAAATTAATTTCTGTTTTTCACCTTATACAAAAATCAATTCAAAATGGCTCAAGGATTACAATTTAAAATTCTAAACACTGGAACTTTCAGAAGAAAACATCTCTCAAGAGATCAGATATTGTAATACTTCCTACAGTGTTCTTACTCTTTAGGATTGTTTGGGCTATTCGTGGTCTTTTGTGGTTCCATATGAAATGTTTTGTTGTTGTTTTTCCACAAATATGGGAAATATGAAACGGATAATTTTGGTACGTATTTCAATGATTCATTAAATTAATTTTGGTAGTATAGACATTTTCACAATGTTTTTTTCTGCCTATCCAGTAACACAGAGTGTTTTTCTACCACCTGATATCTCTGTGATTTCCTTTTTCAATATCTTGACATTTTTTCTCACAGAGGTCTTTCATTTTTTTAGTTAGATAAATTTTGGAAGAGTTAGTTTGATGGAATATCTTCCTAAGTGCTTTCTTGGAATTTGAAACCCAATTGTTTATGGCTGCTTTTATTGTTCATAATAATTAATTGAAATCAAAATAATTGTCCATCAACAAATAGATTTTATATATATATGTATATATATATATAATATACACATACACATATACATATATAAACCCTTTCCAGGATTAAAGAAAGATGAAGTTAAAAAATTTGCAGGAAATCAGATGGACTTAGAATTTAGCCATGTATATACATATACATATATATGAGAATTTTATAACATGAATAAAAGAGAATAAGAAAGTCCAAATATAAGGGGATAGGAAGGACTGAATGCAGGTAATTGACATGTTATAGAACTGTATATAAAGCTAATCATTTTTCTAGTCATGATTCTGTCATGGAATTTTTGTTGTGGGTGGTGGATAAATGCATAAAATTCATTCAATACTGAGCATGTAAAATCTAGAAGAAGCATCACAGCTTCAGTTTTGAGTGCTTATTCTAACTCTGTAGAAGTCTGTTGAGTTGTTATGCTTTCCTCTGCTCCCTTCTCGTGAGTCTCCTACACACTCATAGTGGAACACCAACTGTTTCCTGCCAGGGCCTTGGTGCTCTCTGGAATTTTTATTAAGATACACAAATAACTTTCTATATTTTTGTCTTTATATCTCATCTAAAAGTCACCTCCCTAGTGAGAATTTACCATTTCTTGAAAGTTTTATTATTTTATGTGGTGGTATTGTGTTCCCCAAAATATTGTGTATGCTAATAAACTCATCTGGGGTCAGAGAACAGGACAGCCACAATATTAAATATGAGGATAGGCAGTGATAGCACACGCCTTTAATCCTAGCATTCCAGAGACAGAAATCCCTCTGGATCTCTGTGCGTTCAAGGCCACATTGGAAACGGCCAGACATGGTGACACACGCCTTTAATCCCAGGGAGTGGTGGTAGAAAACAGAAAGGTATATAAGGGGTGAGGACCAGAAACTAGAGGCATTTGGTCTGGTTAAGCATTTGGCCTGTAAGTTTCTAGCAGCAGTTCAGCTGAGACCCATTCTGGATGAGGACTCAGAGGCATCCAGTCTGAGGAAACAAGACCAGCTGAGGATCAGGTGAGGTGAGGTAGCTGTGGCTTGTTCTGTCTCTCTGACCATCCAGCATTTCACCCCAATAACTGGCCTCAGGTTTGATTTTATTAATAAGAACTGTTAAGAGTCATGCTACAATTTTAATTTTTCTTATTTATAGTTATTTTGATATCAGTAGACTTCTAAAACTTCTGTAGGACATATTTATAGTCATGTTGACATCTTTACCATACTAAATGATAGTTTAGTTGCCTTCCTTATAGCTGTATTATTGAGTCTAGCATAATATTTCATCAGGGTAGTTGCTGAATAAGCATTCACTGCAGGAGGAAGGGAAAGTAAGAAAGTAACAAATGCTTAGGTAGGTATCTTCTGTAAAACTTAATGCCCTAGTAGCGGACAGGGCTCTCATGCTCATTAATTTTACGTGTCTAGGAGGATTTATCAAACCACATCAAATTACTTCATATTTCTATTCATTTGCTTCTAGTGTGTTTGGCCTACGAAACATAAAGAAGAAATTCTGGCAAAAAAAAAATTAGAGCCAATTATATGTAGTATTACATTTTTGAAATTTATCCAACCCTTTCAGAGATCCACACTCATAACATTCAGAACTATTCAGAAAAGCATAGTGTTATTACTGTATTTTGCTAAATAATTGGGTAAATACTAAAGATGTGGAAGGCAGGATAAGTTAAGTAAAGAAAAGAACATGCCCTAAATCCATACCTTGAGTCCTGCATTTTCACTGGCGGAAACAACAATACCTCAACCACTGTTACTTAAAAAGAAAACATTGTACTGTAGAAGCTGTGATTGATTTCCTGTGTGGTATTAACTGCACAGTTTGATTTCAGCACATGTGGAGAGCACCCCCTAGTTCACAAATCCCATTCAATTACCTAGAAAAGGAGCTTCAGACCTGCAAAGTTATGAATGGACGTCCTTTCTCCGATAGTTCTTGTCGGATTACCTTCTTTGGGGGCTCCTTTAACCACTGGGAAACATGAGTTGGTAGTTCTGAACTTACTAACTAGGGGTTGTTTTGACACATCAGTTTACTACTTTGAAGCAAGCAGGGTAGGCGGACCCTTCATTTTAAGCTCCAACTTAACTTTTGGAAATACATCGAGGGGAAAATTTCAGAGTATTGCTGCCTTCAGGCCTGTCTATCTTCACATTATGACATTTTTCAGGAGGACGGGCGGGCTGGAAGCTGGCTCCAGCTAAAATCTTTTCAGTGCTATGCATTTGAAGGGTGGAAAGTGACAACTCCTCCTATCAAGCAGCTGTTTTGTTTTTGTCCTTCTCTTGCCAGACTCCAGGGCAATCACATTACACTGAGAAAAACCACAACTCGACTGTGGATCTTCCACTTAATTTTTCATACAAATTTAAGGTCAGACTGTGGTTTAGCAACCTCAGAGGCTCCCGTTACATAGACAAAGTTGCACACAAGTGACTACTTTGAATGATCTATACCTGTTACCTGACAGTTGAGAGACAGATTAAAGAAGGCAGGAGAAATGGAATTTGTGTGGTGTGATGCTTTGTATTGTAAGCTGCACTGAACCTTATGAGACATCAGGTTTTATTTCCTACGCACTGGAAAGGCCTGTTAACAGGCAGAGGTGATATGTTTGAGTCATACTTTTTGTGTAAGCATCTCCTCCTTTTAGAAACATCTAAAGTTTTCTATATACATTTATTTAGACATATTTATAATAAACCATTATGGAAGGAGAGGTATATGTGTTTTGGAACCTAACATTTTCATTCAGGTGCCAATTATATGTTCTATCTTTCTTTTCTTTTGTGGGAGCACATAATTTTTTAAGTAATTGAATAAAAATATCCACATATTATATAACTGTTTTTGAGGAAACATCCAGTAATTGTTTGCGTTTTTAAAATAACCTTGAATTTTTTTTCAAAAGTGTGGTCATCCTTTTTTCCAATTATTCCTATGGAGAGTGGTAGAAATGTTACTCTGCATGTGTTGCGAGTCAGCTCTTGCACTGTTCTCCAGTCTCCGGGTTAACATCTTCCATGAATTCCCTATTTGGTGCCTGATAGAGTCCTGAACTCTATGTTTTCCTGATGACTAGATTTGCCCCTCAGTAACATTTGCTCATCATCAATAGTCTATGAAACGAGGTGACGTTTCATTGGCAGAAACAGATTGAAAACTTGTGTCTCCCGCTTTGTCCCATCTGGGTGAAGCTCCCAAATGCGATTGTTTTTCCTTTCTATTAATCTTACAAAGAAATGTTAAAATTGAAGGGACTGACCCTGTGTTCAAAGTTATTGTCAGAAACAGTGAAGTCATAGGCTTCTGTTTTCAATAATGCCTCATAAAACACAGAGCATCATTAATCATAAATGACTGCAGATTTCTTAGACCCCGGCATTGCTATGGGGCCTGAGCATTTTTTAAGGGTCGTATAAATTTGAACAGACAACAGTCTCATGACATTGCATAAAAATTTAGCTGTGATAGGAAGATGAAACAACAGTTGAAAGCATTAAATGCTTAAAAACTGAAGATAGTTTTATTGCATTTCAATAAAATATTAGTCTGATTTTCAACTACTTTTAGTTTTTATGTTCCACTAACGTATCAATCAATCAACAACTATTTATTGAGTGGTAACAATGCCTTCAGCCCCACTTAGCAGGACAGGGAACACAGAGACATGAGAATTCCATTATTTAAGAAACCTTATGTGAAACATCTGAGTGCATGGCTCTGTGCTTTGGAAGTTGCCCTCTGGTTTATGAAGACAAAGAAGACATAATTCCTTTCTTCAAGAAATCTAGAGCCAAGCCAGGCGTGATGGCCGACTTCTGCATTCCCTGCTCTCAGGCTGTTGAAGCAGGAGTGTATGGAGTTCAAAGTCAGCTTGGACTAAAAAAAAGAGAGAGACTATGTGAAGACAAGATAAGAGAAATGCAGAGCTATGTCCACTTAGGACAATATTTCTGCTGGAAAAAAAATTTAACTTCCCATGTTTCCTGTTCTCAAGTCAAAACAGTGAAACATGGAGACTTCTCTGACAATAAAAATGTGAGGAACCCTCTCTGCAATGTACACAATCACACATGGCAGTGAAGAAGCTATTTCTGCGCTAACAGAAAAGGGAATCCTACTCCTTTCTGATTTTATCTACCTAAAGAGAACTGCCGGATTCACAGATGAGGGACACAGTCCCTAAGACTCTCCCTCCACTTGATCAGCCAGTCGCAAGCCACAAGTTATTTCACCGATACTTCTGGCCAACCCCAAATAAACCAACGTTGTGCAATGCCCCTGATTTGGTTTGACTGATATACTCAAAAAGTAGAATACACGAGGCATGCTTATTGATTTATTATAAAGAATACAGCTAGAAAGAGGCCAGGGTGAGGTGTAAAGGACGTGTACGGGGAACTACTATACTCTCTCATCTGCTGAACTTGCTTCCAGAGACTTTCAAATGCCTGTCTGACTAAAAGGTCTCTGATCCTTTATATGTGCATTTTTTTTAAAGTTTTAGTTTAATTTTTATTCTTTTATTTTTGTGATTATAATATAGTTATATCATATTTCTCTTTCCTTTCTTCCCTTCAAACTCTCCTATATTCCTTGCTCTCTTTCAAATTCTTGGCCTCCTTTTCCACTAATTGTTATTAAATGCATATATGTATACACATGTAGACAGAAGCTTCACAGTCCCTCCCAGCCCCGTGGTCCTGACAAATCTCTCCTTCTCGTGGTCCCGCAACTGCTTATAAAATAATTACACAGAAGTTTATATTAATTACAGACTGTATGACCTATGGCTCCGACTTATATTAGCTAGCTCTTTCAACTTAATTCAACCCATTCCTATTAATCTATGTTTGCCACGTGGCTTCCTGGTTTACCGGTGCTTTCACATCTTCCTTCTTGAGTGGCTAGATCATGTCTCCCCTGACTCCACCTTTCTTCTCTCTCTATCTCTCTTGGATTTCCTGCCTGGCTATAAGCTTTCTTGCCATAGGCCAAAACAGCTTTATTTATTAGCCAATGGTGCAACACATATTTACAGCATACAGAAAGACATCCCACAGCACTCACTGTCTAATCAAAAAGGAAGGTTTTAACTTTAACATAGTAAAACTACGTATAACAAAACAGTTACCAAGCAGGAATGACAGTTACCATATCTAGTCTATTTGTATTTGGCAAAATTATAAAATATTCTATCATCTATCCTATTTTTGTGAGTCTAAAGTTTTATATCTAATTTGTCTTTTTTCCTGACTAAGAAAACTATAAGTATAACTTCCTATTCTTCAACTCCATCAAAGACCCCAGAAGGATAGATTACCTAAGTAAACAGGAAGTTCATTGTAAGCAACTTCCAAAATTCTAGAAATGGCAGAGACAGCTGGCTGCCTGGACAGTCACCCAAAGTTCTTCTGTAATGTTGGGGCATATATCTTCAGCCTACAGGCTGAGAGTCTCTGGCAGACTTTTTATTAAAGCAGGAATTTTGAAAGATTATCTTGCCTTTTGGCAAAGCTTGTCAGTTACTTTCCTTTGTGTCCTGCATAATGTCTGGCAGTACCTTCTGTGAAGTGGGAACCAGAAGGACCACCTCACCTTGTTTTGACAACGTTCAGTGGTCACTTTCCTATGGGTCCTGTATGTCCAGTTTATACAACATATTGTCAAGCAGTCCAGGCAAGTGCAGTTTTTTGCCCAAATGGCTAACTTTTGACATAAAGAAAGCAAACTATGTGTGGAGTTTCTTCAGTGTCTATTATCTTCCCTGAAGTAGATTGGTGCTGCCAGAAGCAGACATGTCTCAATGTCCAGAAAAGTCTAAGTTCTTAAAACCTTTCAATGCCATATTCTATAGGTCTTTGAAGTGCTTGAAGATTATCTACCTAATTGAAATATGCCTTTGTGTACCTAAAAACTTAACTAACATGACTATAAGTTTGATTATCATAGATGACTATTAATCTGTCTTTCTTAATTATATATTACATTTCTAAATGAGTTGCATAAACATAATATCTTAAACAAAAGTAGAAATATACATACAGTATAACAAAATTAACTTTAAATTTCTATCAATAAACTAAAATCTATAGCAATGGAAAATATTTCAAATGAATTGTTGCTTTTTAAAAGTAGATTCAATAATCTACCTTTTTATCCTGTCATATCTATATCCCCTTTTATTCTTTAGAAAGAGATTGCATTTATAACCAACCCACTTTAAATAAAAATAAACATTTACAAACAATATTTTTGGAATTTGGGAGTAGCTTTGCATACTGCTTCCTGCTGATTGGGGGCACTGACAATCTTATGGGTATCCTAAGAAAATTCGGCTAAGAAGTACTAAGAAAGACGGGCTACAACCTTTGCTGGTAGATATCATCTGTCAAGGTTCAGGAGATCTCATTTGATCAAATCTGGTCCATCTCAACCTGGAAAAAATCCACAGCCTCTTGCTTCCTGCAGAAACAAAAGCAGAGCTCCTTTCCAAAACAGCAAATCCTTACGTCCAAATTTTGAAGTCAAGATACTTTTAAAATAAATATATTGGTTTAAGTTAGCAGGCTTTACAATCAAATGTCTTTCAGCAGTTAGCTCATTAAGAGCAAAAATTTTAAAGAAAACACAATATACACAATCCAGACCCTCTGTGTAATTTCCATCTTCGTGTGGCTCATTTTCTTTATATTACTTCACTCCCTTTTCTAAGGACTTTATTATTTTAAAACTATATATTTCTTATGACTGTCTATACCTTCTTTTTACTCTCCCAAGCCTATGTATATTTTTATACATATTGTAAAGCATTTAGAGCTTTTTTTCCATCTGAATTTGTCCTTCTGTTTATCTGTAATCATTTTTTGACCAGGAGAGAGTTTAAACTGCTAAGCTGTGAGGCTAGGACAAAAGTAGCAGCCTTGGCTGCTGGCTCTGGCCCCTCAGCTTTTTAACATGGTGGAGGTATGTTTACTGCCAGCTCTGGGAGCCATGCTCACCTCCAACTCTGGGAAGCAGTGGGTCTATGTCTCTATCAAACAGCCTGTAGCCCAGAAAACCTTTTTTTTTTTTTTTTTGTCTGTACTGGCAAAAGGTAAAGCCACCACACAGCACACTGTGTGGCTTGGAGATGCCTCTGTTTACTTCGGCGGAAATCCTTCATGCTGTGCTCAAACTCGAATATGGCTGTGTCTGTACCATGGCCTGCATGAGAGACACAAATTAGGAATCTGCTCTTAGCTACACTTAGAATCCCTTCTTAAGCTCTCTCAGGTTTTAGGTGGAAACTCTTGCCACCACGTCTGAGCACCAAATGTAGGTTCTCAGTTCCAACCAGCCCGCAGACCTGACAAATCGCTCCCACCCGGTCCTGCAGCCACTTATAAAATAATTACACAGAGGCTTATACTAGTTTGTATGGCCAATGGCTCTTGCTTATATTAGCTAGCTCTTTCAACTTAACTCAGCCTATTCCTATTAATCTATGTCTTGCCACATGGCTTCATGACTTACTGGTACTTTCACATCTTCCTACTTGGGTGGCTGGTTTGTGTCTCCCCTGATTCTGTCTTTCTTCTGTCTCAGATTTCCTGCCTGGCTGTAAGCTTTCTTGCCATAGACTGAAGCAGCTTTATTTATTAGCTAATGGAACCAACACAAACACACAGCATACAGAAAGAAATTCCACAGCATAGGTATATACATATAAAGTCTTAAATATAATCTGCCCAACCCCTATAATGTTACTTACATGTAATGTAGGATTTTAAGGGGGGTAATTTTTATAACTACTGCTGCTAGTGACCTGAGTTAGAAAATTCATCAAGGCCTTGCTTCAGTGATTCTTTGGAATGAATAGTGACACACTTCCTCCTACAAGGCCACACCTTCCCCAACAAGGCATGCCTCTTAATAGTGCCACTCCCTATGGGGACCATTTTCTTTCATATAATCCCCTATAATACCAAATTAAAATGTCATTGGTTTTGTTACTCTTTTGAGGGCCCACCACCCAGCTCCCAAATAAAAACATGGAGAATTATTCTTACTTATGAATGACGAGTCTTAGCTTGGCTTGTTGCTAGTCACCTTTTCCAACATAAATTATTCCATTTCTCTTCTACATTTTGCCTTGGCTCTTTTACCTTTCTTATTCTATATATCTTCTTTACTTCTTACTCTGTGACTGGCTGTGTGACTGTGTGACTGTGTGACTGTGTGGCTGGTCCCTGGTGTCGTCCTCTCCTTTTCCTTTTTTTGCTCCTCTTTTTTTCCTCTTCTCTTGAGCCTAGATTTTTCCTATTTATTCTCTCTGCCTGGCAGCCCCACCTATTTCTCTCTCCTGCCTAGTTATTGGCCATTCAGCTCTTTCTTAGACCAATCAGGTGTTTTAGACAGTCAAGATAACACAGCTTTACAGAGTTAAACAAATGCAACATAAAAGAATGCAACACATCACTGCATCATTGAACAAATATTCCACAGCATAAATGAATGTAACACATCTTAAGCTAATATTCTACAGCATCAAAAAGCAGATCATGTACGTTCAACATGTAATGGCACAGTATATACATTACCATTTCAAAACCTAGGGAAGGGAGCATAGTGAGGAAATACTGGACCAAAGCAAGATGGAAAACCAGCAGGGCAAACTCCAAACATTGCACCTCCATGTCTGATGTCAAAGGACCCTTCAGATCTACAACTCCATTTATTTTTGTGTACTGTAACACACTTCTTCCTTTGGGCTGTTTCCACTCCCTGTTAGCATCTTTCCTTGAAAGATAACCCATGACTCTGGCAGGCAGCTTAAAATATAGAGTTATAAATGGTACGATGATCCCTTTAGTGCAGTTTAATATGTCATTCTTGCGTGAGATTAACTCCTAAATAAGTCATATTGAGGTGGACAAAAAATGTTGACTAAAGATCCTCAATTAGGATCAGAAAAGAGTAGGTAGGAAAGATTTGTTGGGCTAGATGAGAGATTTATAGCAACTATGTGAAAATCCTTGAGGGAAAAGAGGAAGCCAAAGTTGGTATGTAATACTTATTGACAAGTACAAGAATTTATATTGTAAAATTAATGGTGATTAAAAAGGAAAACAAGGACACTTTTTAAAACACTAAATTTGAAAGGAAGTGGGGGGGCTGTGATTATGACAAAACATTGCAAGAGAATCTTAATATTTGTCTGTGACTTCATATGATTTGAGCTCTTTGCAAGGTAGAACCTCACTTTATCTCTCATCTTGAATTTCTCTGCACTTTGTAATACTTGACTATCTAACAAGAAGTAAACCCTCCTTTCCCCATCGAGGTCAGTCCTCAATTTATTGCTTATGATGTTTTATGTCATGATATTTCACTCTTCTACATATTTTTAAACTACTTTTTATATCTGTCATTACTAAGTATCTGGACCTACAGGATAGAGGATCCAATATTCATATTGCTGATCATCATTTCCCGATTATCGAGGACTAAAATAGGCACAAAGAAGAGAAAATACGTACCGGGAGAACACGGGAGAGATTCGCAAAAATGTGTGGTCATTTGAACTTATGTGTATGGGAACTCAAAAATACAGTAAGTGTTTCAAATTCTTTCTTATTAAACTTGGAAGTAAAAAGCGTCTGATCTTTATGATCACTACTTTCTACTGAATTCAGGGGTAAGCACTAAGTTATGTGATTTGCCATCATAGTAATTTTAATTAATGAGAAACAAAGGTGTATAGTTAAAAAATTATTCCACCGTTATCTAAAAAGACAGGTACAGAGCAATTCTGAAAAGATAGATAAAAACCACACAGACAAAATGACATTCATTTCAGGTGCAGAGCTGAATTTAGATGCCGAAAGAATAAGATCATGGATCATCTTCTCCTCGAAGTGAATTGAAAAGTGAGGCACAGCAGTTCTCCTGATGACTTTAGTGTGGTTTGAAACACAAATACTATACTCTTAGAGGGAAAATTGCATGTCACTATTTCTTCTCTCATAGAACAAAAAATGAAGAATCGTAAGTTTTGAAAGAGAAAGTTCATTTTCACCAAACTTTTAGCTCCAATTCAAAAAGGACAGAATACTAATGTTTTATATAAACATTTGTGAAAATTTCAACTTTTAACGTAGGACAAAGGATTTGACAGTGTTTTGTAATTTGAGAGCTTTTGTCCTAAAGAATATT
Source organism: Peromyscus aztecus (assembly GCA_902168405.1). Classification (NCBI taxonomy): domain Eukaryota; kingdom Metazoa; phylum Chordata; class Mammalia; order Rodentia; family Cricetidae; genus Peromyscus; species Peromyscus aztecus. The sequence continues at coordinate 34,702 of CABHPQ010172476.1, forward strand.
TAAGTGTTATACTTGTTCTTTAGAAGTTACTGAAATGGAGCCAGGCAGTGGTGGTGCATGCCTTTAATACCAGTATTCAGTAGGCAGAGGCAGAGGGATCTCTGAGTTGGAGGCCAGCCTGGTCTACAGTACAAGTTCCAAGACAGCCAGATCTACACAAAGAAACCCCATCTCAAAAAAGAAACAAACAAACAAACAAACAAAAGAATGTTTTTAAAAGTTGTGGTTGAGTCAGCATATTAATTATGCTGTCTGTTCTCTCGGTCTTGATAGCTGCCAGGTTCAGTTTCACTAATAACTATATTTTCTACAGTGTACACTGGAAAATACTTCTGGAAATAGGTTTTCACATTTGTACTTAATTAGTAAAGACTATAGATGATTGCTGTCTCGTTGTATTGAGATGACTTAACTCCTTACTAAGAAACACACAAATACTCAAAAATAGTTCAAATTGCAAAATGAAGTGAACCCAGATTCTTACTTACATCCAGAAATACTTTTTTTTGTTGTTGTTTTTTTTTTGTTTTTCAAGACAGGGTTTCTCTGTGTAGTTTTGCGCCTTTCCTGGAACTCACTTTGGACACCAGGCTAGCCTCGAACTCACAGAGATCCGCCTGGCTCTGCCTCCCGAGTGCTGGGATTAAAGGTGTGCGCCACCACTCCCTAGCTCAGAAATACTTTTGAGTAAGGTTAAACCATAACCTTTCATACTATGATCCATGTAAATACAATTTAAAATTTTACACAATTTTTATGTATTTATCCTTTTGAATATACACCCTTGTGATTCTGGCACTCGGAAGGCTGAAGCAAGGTAATCATTCATTTTTCTTTTATTGAAAATATATTATTTCTCTCATGTAATATATCCTGATTTGGTTTCTGCTCCTTCTACTTCTCTCAGTTCCTCCCTGCCTCCCATCCCACCCAGATCCGCCCCCTTTCTGCTTCTCATTATAAGACAAACAAGCTTCTAAGGAGGAATAATAAAATAAGATAGGACAAAATCTGACCAATCAGCATAAGACAAAACAACAAAAAAGGAAAAGAGCCCAAGAAAAAAACACAAGAAACAGATATCGATATGGAGACCCACTTTTTCCAACCTAAGGGATCCCATAGAAGCACTACACTGGAAGTCATAATATGTACCCAAAGGACCTATAGGGTAAAAGGGGAAAATATATGAATTAAATTAAAATAAAGATAGAAATAAGATAAAATTTCAAAAGCCCTGGCACATTATGAGACAAGGAACCTCTAAAGATCCCCCCTGAGTTTGTTTTCTGTTGATCAGCTACTGCTGGTGCTGCAGCCTACCATTAAAAAGTTTGTTTACCCTGTGAGAGTCCCTTGGAGCAAACTAAATCTTTATTTGCAAGTGTTGTGTGGGATTCCCTGGAGATGGCATGGAGGAAGCCCTGGCTGCAGTAGGAGGTCTGTTGAAGAGCTAGGGCCTTTGGATTTGGAAATGAGGAGGGAGAGGTGAAGATCTACAGTTAGTCTACCTGCTTCTCTGATTCCAGTAGCTTGTGGGTTGCTAGGGAGTACCTCTGGAGCTGGAGAACCTACCCTCTCTTTAATGTTGTTAGTCTTATTTAGGCACTCTAACATTAAATATTTAAAACCTATTTTAACTTACTAAACATATACAAGTATTTTTTTTTTACTCTTTTTGAGGATATCATATGTGTATGCAATTATGTTGTCCACCCTGTTTCTATTTTGCAATTCTCCCTAGACGTCCTTCCACACATCTTTAGAGGAGACATATCTGAAGAATTATTTCATAGATAGGTAAATCTTGTCTCTTGAATGGCATGGCTTGTACTAGTATTTTCCACTGGGTTCTCAATCAAATGTGTAGTAAGCAATAAATAAGTAAGCTCCCGTAAAAAAATCTTTCACTAAGGTTCACAGCTTCCCTTACGCAGGTAGAATTGATGTCATTGAGATGACATTCATTTTTCCCTCCTCAGTACTTATAATTGTTCATTGGCTTAGATCAGAAACAGGTACCAAATAGTTCCCTGTAGTACAGGCCTACAGGAAATCTCTGTACAGGCCTAAGGAGATCTCTGCTTTCTATAACAAACAATGAGCCTAATGCCCCCAAAAATGTACCAGAAATCTATGCAGGGTTTTTACTACTTATATATACTTATATTATTTGAATATTTATTTTGAATGTTTTCATGCATTCTATGATTAAAATCATTTTCTAACTGCTACAGCACACTGAAAACCGTACTGAAATAAGAATTGTCATACACTATGTGACTGCTAGTTAACCAATGCAGTGTTTGATTTCTTCTTCACAGCAGATTATTGTAAAAATAGTCAAACAAAAACCAGAGAATGTGAAAGAGTCACAGATTCCTGCAGAGCTAGAGGGGAAAGGAGATATGACTGTTAATTTGCAATTGATCTGGATCCTTTATCCTTGTCTCTCTCTACACGCATCTCATAAATACTTAGCAATCACTAACAGCTAGTCCAGAAAAATCCATCTCTTACATACAAACAATTTTAAGGAAATTTCACAGTCATACAATATTATAGAAAAAGTTAAAAAACATGTAAATACTGTCATAAGAGAAAAAGCTCACTAAATATTACTAGAATAAACATCATCCAGTATTGCAATATTCACACCACCACCTAAAATAACAACAGCCAATATGTTAATGCAGCAATTTCCAGTGAAATAAAGGATGAGAATGATAAGGACTCTGCATAGTTGTACAGACTGCAGTAGGAGATGAGCACTCAACCAGATAGCAAGGATAACTGGGAGAAGCCAAAAAGGAAATACAAATAAAACAATTTCAGAAACACCACTTACATTTCAGAAAGCAAAAGGAAGCAAAGTAATGAGTTTGAAAGATGAGGAAATGTAAATCAGTATGCATATAAATTAAAAAGAAACAAACTATACAAAATGAAATATCTATGTGTGGTGATATTGTGTCCCCCAATATATTGTGCACCCTAATAAACTTATCGGGGGTCAGAGAACAGAACAGCCACTAGGTAGATATAGAGGCCAGAAAATAGTGGCACACATGCCTTTAATTCTAGCATTCAAGAGGCAGAGATCCATAGGGATCTTCAAAGCCACACTGGAAACAGCCAGGCATGGTGACACATACCTTTAATCCCAGGAAGTGATGGCAGGAAGCAGAAAGGTATATAAGGCATGAGGACCAGGAACTAGAGCCCCTTTAAGCGTTTAGGCTATTAGCAGCAGTTCAGCTGAGATCCATTCGGATGAAGACTCAGAGGCTTCCAGTTTGAGGAAACAAGATCAGCTGAGGAATTGGCGAGGTGAGGTTGGCAGTGGCTTGTTCTGTTTCTCTGATCTTTCAGCGTTCACCCCAATACCTGGCTCTGGGTTTGCTTTTACTTAATAAGACCTTTTAAGATTCGTGTTACATCTATGTTGTTAAGAAAGCATTCTGAACTACAGCCGTATCTCTTCCATATTGAATGATCACATTACAGATCACATTTGCCCAGGAAAATAAAGTATTCACTTGAAAAAATGTCTACCCATTCAGTTAAAGAATGAAAGCAATAAAGATTACATCACATATGGGAGAAAGGCAGCATTGGATAAAGCATTCCACATGACTCTCAATCACATTTTTTTTTTTTTTAGACAAGGTTTCTCTGTGTAGTTTTGGTGCCTGTCCTGGATCTCCCTTGTAAACCAGGCTGGCCTCAAACTCACAGAGATCCACCTGGCTCTGCCTCCCGAGTGCTGGGATTCACGGCACGCACCACCATTGCCTGGCTCTCCTTCACATTCTTAATTGCTCCTTTAAGTTTCAAAGATAAAGAAAATCGCTTTGAACCTGAAGGTATAGTGTTAAGTAGCTTTCAGCCACTGTAACACAATATCTAAGGTTAAGCCACCTAAACAAAAAGGGGATTTTCTTTTTCTTTTGTTTTGTTGTTTGATTTTCTTTCTATTTTTCAGTTCTGGAGAAAGAGCCCAGGGTCTTACACATGGTAGGCATGCACTTTACTGCTGATCCCCATCCCAAGCATGTTTGTTTGGGCTCCTGTTTCAGAGGTATCCTATGGTGTCCTGTGTTTCCTTTAGGTCTGTGTAAGGCAGGCTATCATGGAGGGAAAGAATAATGGAGCAAAGATACATCCCTCACGGTGGCAGAGAAACAAGAAGGAGAATCCGACAATCCTCTTCAAGGACACCCCACCCAAACTTCAATCTATGATGCCCACCTTCTAAAGGTTCTAGTACTTGTCAGTATTAACTACAACACATTTCATTGAACACCTATCCAAACCTTAACAGTCATGACACTTGTAGAGAAGCCAACAAAGGGTGGTTTCCATTCAAGTTTCAATAAACAAATGGGCTTTGATTGCTGAATACTCATCTGATCTAAAAAAAAAGGGGGGGGAGGCATTGCAGTGACATAAAGAAATTGAATACTATGTCCATTAACAATACCAAGATTTTACCATGAAGATTTCCAGAAGGGAACACCTAGAGAAATGAAAAAAAAAATGATAGAGATAGAGTTATGCTTTTTCTGACTATTCCAGCTAAGATAAAGCATCACGCTTAAAAAAAATCACTAACACTGAGCCAGCACCCTGGATGCAAAGGTTGGAGGATCTCTGTGAGTTCTAGGACAGACTGGTCTACATATTAAGTTCCAAGACATGTAGGACTCCATTGATAGACCCTGTCTCAAAAAAGAAAAAAAATAATAAACAACCTCCTCATTCAAAGTTTATCTTATACTTTTGGAGATAATAGTAAATAGAAATCAATTAGAGGGATAAAGAATGGTATATAAAGAATAAATATTTCATGACCTATGAATTAAATTACTAATCATTTGGAATAATGAAAACTTTGAACTATAATCTACTCCAATATTAATATAACTCAACCCACAGTGATTTTATAATCATATAGACGTATCACCAATATAAATTGTGTTACTGAGTTAAAACATGTAATGGAAGAGAAGTCCTTGAGAACAATGCCAAAAGGAAGAATAAAATGAACACATTTAATGTACTTGTTAAACAGGTTCCTATAGGTTTCATTTTGGTTTTGTTCTGGAAGAAAGATATGTGCTTATTTTGAAATTCAGAAAGAAAAATAACTAAGTGAAAATGCAGAATGAAACTCTAAATGAGAAACAGTATGGAGAGGCCAACCCACAATGAAGGCAACAAACCAACCAGCATTTTGTTGGCTAAAATAATGTGGTCTGGAGTACAAACAGTGAGATAAGTCAAAGGGCAGAACAGAGACTTGAAAGGTGACCCAATGCACCCTCTATTTTTATTTTATTATGAGGATTGCATCTAAAAAACCTGGATAGATTCAAAGTTTCCAATTCATAATGTCAGGAGATAAATTTGATCCACACCACACTATGTGATTCAGGATAAATTCCAAATGTCTTTCAATCCTCAAACAATGTTAAAAAAAATGGAAAAAAAGAGCACTATACCATAAGAAACTGTATGTGGATTTATTTATGTAACTGGAATACTAAACCACTTAATATGATTGACTATTGTTGTATAGTAGCTACATAAGACACAGAGGTTTAAATTTTTACTATACCCATAAGGTTTGTTGTCATGAATTCAGAGGGAACAGTTCATTGTAGCATCCATCATTAAATAATCTCTATATATAAATTAAGGGGGGTGATAAGATAAACCATGATGCTTCTACTCAATGTGATATTAGGAGCTAGAAACAAATGAACAAAAACAGTATCTACGCTTGACAATGGTGGCACACGCCTTTAATTCCAGCACTATAATTCCAGAGGCAGGCAGATCTACGGAAGTTCGAGGCCAGCATGATCTACAAATCGAGTTCTGGGGGAGACAGGATTGTTACGAAGAGGAATTCTGTCTCGAAAACAAAACAAAACAAAACAACCAAACAAACAAAAACTGCTTCTAAATATTAATGTGAAAACAGTGTACACGACTTGCTCCATTATGTATATATATATATATATATATATATATATATATATATAAAACAAAAGGGGGTAAATTATATGTACACTTTTACACTCATTTACCTGTTGTTTCCTTTTAGTTGAAGAAACATTAAAAATACAAATGCATACAGGGGTGCATATAGACACACACTCATGAAACACACACATAGACACCAGAAGAAACACATAATTTCGTGAATAATCAATTCATAAACAAGAAGAGGTTCTACAATGAAAACTGAACAGCAAAACCTTTAAATTATTTCAGTAGACATAGTGACTATTCCACTTGAGTAATAAACAGAATGGGTCATTCGATTAAACTAAAATTAGTAATGATAATTGAGACATTTCTGCAGAAATCCTTATTAATTTGGAAGTAACTGCCTCCAGCACCTAATCCATGAAAAAATTGACTTTTCTATCTCAGAAATTCAACTATGAAAGAAAGGTGTATGTAAAGCCACTTCTAGAAGACACCAACTAATTTTCAAGTCCAATAAAATCTATTATTCAATGTGTTGCACTGTTGTTCTGATTATAATTTTATGATCACATCGAAATTTGATTGTGGAAATAAAATTATTATTGAACAAACTGGCAAAGTTTTTCTGAGTCATTTAAGACAGTTGCTTCCACCGAAGATATTAGTGACTCCTTTGGTGTAACTGGAGCATAATCGATGTACAAATTTGGAGTAAGTGTTCTTGAGTCTGGTGTTTTCAAAACAAGTAATCCTAGGAGCAGAGGTCTCATCAATTTTTTTTTCAAAAGATTAACAGTCAATTAGATGGCAGCCAAGCAAAATAAAATGTGTATTGGAGGTGTTATCCTATTCCTTACCTAATGAGAGGTCTTTCTGTGTTATCATGAGTACCCCAGAGAAGAAATAGTAGGTGCTAAATATTTGTCCC
>CABHPQ010172477.1:5669-40102 GCA_902168405.1 Peromyscus aztecus
TTTGGTTTTTCGTGACAGGGTTTCTCTGTGTAGCTTTGGAGCCTGTCCTGGAACTCACTGTGTAGAACAGGCTGGCCTCGAACTCACAGAGATTCACCTGCCTCTGCCTCCTGAGTGCTGGGATTAAAGGCGTGCGCCACCACTGCTCCCACCACAGACAGACATTTCTTAAATGAATGAAATCTGATTGCTACAGACTAATTCTTTAGTTTTCCAGAATTTGACTACTGAATTACTAAATGCTCTATTCATCCTAAATTTTTAAACTTTTATATGTCTTTCATTTCCCAAACTAGTCAATTGTGTCTGCTTTCCCCAACAGTTGTCACACTGTTCACATCCCTACTGCTTTCCAGTTGATGAGGGTTACCAGCATTTCTATGGGCCAAGAAGTACTAAGTGAATCTCTGTTCCTCCTTCCCTTGTTACATTTCTTCCACTTCCACACCGTGACCCAGAGAAGCTGTAAAACATTTTCTGGAAGAGGGAGAGAAGCTTGGCCTCTACAGAACAATTTTGAGATGAGCATTCCAAATGAGGTGCAAGGAAATGTTATGATGAATGTTTTGTTTCAGAAGATGCTCTGTGTATTTAAAGAGAAATCTCGTCCGATCAGTCCTCATCAAGATTCCCCGATGTCTGCAGAAGCTAGAAATCACGTTCATGTTCTAGACGCTCTCAGGGCTTTAAGGAGTTGCTCTCAAGAACACCCTGTCAGTTGAAACTGTTAAGTCAGCAGCTGCAGCACATACTCTGGCGACCAGCTCTGAGTAGAGTGAGGGCATAGGAACAGAACACCTGGTGTTGGTGTCTTAGTGTCCAAACCATATTTTATCAGTTGGAGATTCCATGAACATAATGAGCATCACAATAGAATAACAGCATTGAAGTCTGCCTCCCTCACCCTGCAGCAGCAGACTTGCCGAATGCTTACACGGAAATCAAAAGTCAACTTGGCCTTGAGTTATAGAGACAAAGCCCATTTGCCTATGTCAGTTCACTGTGTAAAAAAGAGACAAACTTTGAACAAATAAGCTAATTCTCCTCCTGTTGACAAGGTCTTATTAAACCTTGAGATATGCTAAAGTATGCACTTGGAGGTTCATAATAAATTCATTAAGCAAATATATATCCTTCTCTTTAAAATTTAAGGGAGAAGACAGGCGGTTAAAGACTAATACATTTTAAAAGAACTGATGGTATCTAGCCAGCTCCCCTTGTCACAAGCTCTTTGAATGATTAGGGGTGCTGACTGCCAAATGTGTTTTCAAAAGTCATTTGAAATGAAGAAAAGATTCAGAAGTAAACAAAATGGGAAAGGAAGAAGACGGCATTTCATGTTTATGTTTTCTTGCTTTAAGACTAAAAGTAAAATCATTATTTTATTAAAATGACCAAAGTTGAATTTGTGTAGGTTGATAACTCAAATTTTAACTCTACATTCTGAAGGGATGTTGTTTATTTGATTCATAAACTTTAAACTTGCAGGAGAGGGAGTTATTAAATTTTATCATTAATTGTACTAAAAAAATACTTCCTTGTAGGTTAAGATATTCACCTACATTTCTGAAAAAGCATTAGGAAAGCAATGTTACCATATGTTTAAATACAAAAATTATATGTATCAGATGTGTATTGAAATATATGCTCCCAACAAAGGTACATTCACACACATGCAAACTTTTAAAAAGTAACACACTACAAAACACATAGTTATGGTGAACCTGTGTCTTTTCCAGTATCTCAACTACGTGTAGTTCAAGAACTATCCCTCCTCCCCACAAGAAAGAGAGAATTATTTTTAATTAGACAATCCAGAGAATTTTAAAAAGGACAGAAGCCTGGGTTTTCCAAGAAGGCAGAAGAAATACTAACACAATAGAATGTCCTTACAGGCCTGCTTGTTGCTTCAGTGCAGAGACGAACAGCCACGGGCTAGGGGCAAAAGAGCTATTAGTGTGTTTAATACACAGGACCAAAGTCTGTCATGGCCAATTTGGAATGTGGTGCCTCTTTAAAACATAACCAAAGAGCTGGTCTACAATTACCAATCTGCCTCGGCATATACAGATGATATATGCTGACAAATGATAAAGGGAATTGGAAAGGTTGAGAGGATGAAGTCAATAATAGATTTATCTCCAGACATTTAGCACTAGGAGTGCATCTGTTATACAATATGTAGACATATTTTACAGCAAATTTGGAGATACTGTGAGCCCACTGGGCAGGGACAACGTCTAATTTTATATTCTATATAATTCAGAGCTTCACTTCTTTACTTAATGAGTGAGAGGAGGGGAGACCCCACCCCCACCCCCACCCCACGTTCATAAAGCAGAAGTGCACGAACAGGACTTGGGGACACAGCTGTGGGTTTTGTGAGCGGCAGCGGAGTGGGCCAACAGTGCAAAGGACGGACGTAGCCGGACGTGACTCTTTGATGTACAATATGAGGGGAGTGTGAGAGAAAGGATCCGTGACCTTGGAAAGTCAAAATTTCTATTTTTCACAAACTCCAGGGAGGTTATCATAAGCTTTATTCTGGATGTACAAAGGTTTTGAAATAAGTTGGAAAAAAATTATTTTAAAAGATCTCATTGAAACACATTTAGAAAATTATTTGTTGGCAGTTTGTACTACGCCCCACAGACAATTTATTTTTCTTCTTTCACTAATGCATTACTAACCCTAGATATCATAAATTATTAGCCTTTAAAATTGAAAAATACTAGCCTCTAGTATTTAAGAAATACAGAACCATTTATGCAGGAAACTCCATTTATGCCTAGTTATTTATGTAGATATGACATTCAAATAAATTTAACTGGGAAATTTCTTTTCCACTATGTTTCTTCATTCCATATATCTATTTCTTTTTTTCTGATACACACACAAAAATCAAACCCATCTTAGAGCTTAATTTTGATTAAATTTGGCTGATATGCTTTAAAAGCATGCTAACTGGCTAAAAAGGATACAATAATAATACATTCTGGCATTATATAACTTATTGTCATAGGAAACAGAAGTTTAGCCTTTAGCTCTGCAGTTCATGATGTTAATATTTTTAAATTAAAGGAGTTAATTATGGTCCTTTAACTGAAATAGACAGTTGGCAGACTTCCACCCTCCATCCTAAGACACAATTTTGGAGTAACTATGAATTTTTTAAAGTCTTTATTTTTGTTGTCAGTTAAAATGAATTACTTTTCCTTAGTCTTTAGAAAGTTTTGGTTGTATGAATGAGAGTGGTACAGAACTCACGGCAGGAGCGTTTTATGCTTCTATGTGAAGCCAACTGCTTGGTGGTAGGTGATGTGGCATCATTCTTTCTCTAAGCTACACAATTCTGTCCTGCCAGTTGATTTCTGAGTATACATTTTCCAAGGACTTAATGTCATAACGATCTTAAATGGTGAGTTACCTCAGGCGCACGATGAACAGACCTAGCTTACCATACGGCCTCATCACATGTCACTCTTACCAGAACTTCATAAGTACATTTTAAAAGATTCACTAGGATTTTTGTTATTTTACTGTTTGTTTTTTTATCAGTTCATTTGCTACCCTATACATTTTTCCTCTCAAAAGTCAAATATATGGGCATTAACTGTTATGAATAATGAATAAACTTAAGAATAATGCTCATATCTAAGCTTTATACTCTGCAACAATGTCACATTTAAATTTTCATTTTCTAGAGTAGGAATCATGGTATATATGTTGGTTAAAATAAAACAGCTTCTCTTGGGATTTGCTTTTTTAAAAGGAAAACCAGACCATGGCATTATCTCCGCAAAGCTTAATCTAACATCCAGGAAAGCAAGAAGAAGAAGGAAAAGTAGATTCTGCTACCTGATTCTGTTTTTTTTTTTTTCACAAAGAACACTGAGCACCCACAGCCCCCAAACTCTTGTGCTAGTAAAAGCAGCCACCTTGCGGTGCAGTCATCTGAAAGAGGAACTGGACAATGTGGCTATAATAAACCTGCTCTCTGTAGAGCTTGGCAGTGCTCTCTTGCATCGATGGATCATGGCAAAAACTTTTTAACTGTTTTATTCCAGTTTCCAATGGTCTTGTGAATCAAAGAAACCGTGGGGGACAGTGCAGACTCTGACTCCACTCAGGTTAGGTCCTTCCAATGCAGAAAAAATAACAGTTCTTAAAAAATTCCCAGAAAAATCACATGGGGGAAATGATATTTTCATAAAAGAATAAAACAAAGGTACTAAAGACAGTGCAAGAACCAAACTCCTGCTTAGCTCTTTAAGAACATGAAGCTGCTAATCAACCATGATTTCAAAGCAATGGACATGATTTAAGAAACTATATACCAAGAACAGAACAGTGAGATAAGGAAGATAAAACAGTTACTGTGCAATATGTACTAGATACAGCTATTATTTGTAGCAATATGTACTAGATACAGTTATTGTTTGTAGCAATATGTACTAAATACAGTTATTATTTGTAGCAATATGTACTAGATACAGTTATTATTTATAGCAATATTAGATACAGCTATTATTTGTAGCAATATGTACTAGATACAGCTATTATTTGTAGCAATATATACTAAATACAGTTATTGTTTATAGCAATATGTACTAGATATAGTAATTATTTGTAGCAATATGTACTAGATACAGTTATTATTTGTAGCAATATGTACTAGATACAGTTATTGTTTGTAGCAATATGTACTAGTTACAGCTATTGTTTGCAGCAATATGTATTAGATACAGCTATTGTTTGCAGCAATATGTATTAGATACAGCTATTGTTTGCAGCAATATGTACTAGATACAGCTATTGTTTGCAGCTGTATACTAGTACTTCTAAATAAAACATAAGAGAACGGAGCCAAATACCTCTTTTATGAGAGAAGTAAGGAGAATAGACTGACGTTCAATAAGCTGAGATTTTAGTGTGTTTGATACAACAAAACGATGCACAACTAATTCAGAGAATGATTAGTTGAAAAGATTAATGTGCAGCCCTTATCCACAGAAAACTGTGTTGGGACCTACTCTATGTCCCCGATGTCCTGTATATGGCTTCTCCTGTAAATCTGAAAGAGTCTGAGAGTCATGGAGATGGATGCATTAGGAATTATTTTATAAACAAAATTTCAGATGGAAAAAAGAAGCAACTTGAAGTTTTGTCTTTGAATTGTACAAGTGAAGACAGAAGAATGAGCCCAAATCATTACTTTCAGCCTTTTTCATTAACCAACTTAAGGCAGTAAAACAAAATATCTTCCTTAGATTCTAAAGGTTTTAAAAATAATCAAACAAACAACATACAAGCATATATGTATCCTTATTGTCTATATCCCCAGTATTAGAGTTGGCAAAATAGTGTTAGCCAGTGCTGCCTCAAAGATGGATTCTACTCCTTCCCATGAAGAAATATGGATTTGAGGAATTTTCTCTGACCTTTATAAAATGCTATGGCAGATTATATTACAGCATTTTATTCTTCTATATACAACATGAAGGTCACTTATGTTCTGTAATGAGCGAAGGTCTATTTTACTAATGTTTTCCATATCATATTTCCAACTTGATCTCCAGATTTACCCTTGGAGTCTGGAAGTCATTGGGCAGACCAATTTATTGTCTAGAGTTAAATGAAAAACAATTCTAAGAAAAAGTTGCAGTTGAGGAAAACGGGGATTCAAAGAATGACTTAATTTTAACCTTAAACAAATCCAGGTGATCTGTTTCCGCTTCTTTCTCCGGGGTGTGTTGACCTTTTGTAATTGTTTTCCAATTTTACTATGGAGAAAGCTATGCCTTTGCTCGCATAAATATTCCAAAGTATTCTGTAATGTCTCCTTGCAGTTCACAAGCCTTTCTTTCCACCCCCTGGGGAATCTTTACCTGGACTCCGTATTTTCCTCACTATTTTCCAGCTTCTATCTTGGGTCCTCCTCCCTTTGCTTAGAAACTCAAGTCTTGCTTCTTCAGACCCGAGATAAATGAAAGAGAACTTTTTTGACTCTCTGATCTTTCCTCATGCTGCACGACAAGGCATACGTGTCTCTGAAGCCCGTATCATGTTTTTTCACATATCACTCACACAAAAAAATCAAAATATGAAATATTTTATTTGATGATAAAATATACGTGATACATAAAAATTACATGCAAGTTTATATTTGATGGTGTGGCCAGGAATTCCAATGTGAGATTTCCCCACAGGTTATCTGAGAAGAAGGCAAAATAAGAATCAGTATTATTGATATCATCTTGTATCCTTTCCAACTTCATCAAACTCCTCAAGCTTGGGATTAAAAAAAAATCAGGTGCCCTGGGAAAATATGAGAACAGTATATCCTAGAATGTACTATGAAGCCTTTGCTTTTTTTTTTCTACCTAAATTACTTCAAAATTGGTCAGATTTCAGGGAAATTACTTTTTAAAAAAAGATAAATTTTTAAGTTCGTATGCTGGGAGGACATCAGTCTTAATAAATCACTCACACACAACAATGAATGAAAAGCACTCACCCGAACGCACCACACAGTGTAGCTTGTATGGCTTATGGAAGCCCAGGGGAATTGGCAACACAACTTGACCTTATGTTCTACTTCAAGACGGTTGCACCAGGGGTCAATGACTGCAGGGAAGCTCTGCTTCACACCATGGGTTTGGTTGTCTTTCCTGTTGTTGTTCTCTTTGTTTCGTTGTTCTCCACACCTCCCCACACCCCCCAACACTGTCCAGTTTTCAAAAAGCACAACATACTTGCGGTAGCCGCCTGAACTTCAGAAAGTGGTAATGCTGGTGGTAGGTTGTTTTTTGTTTTTTGTTTGTTTGTTTGTTTTTTGTTCATTTTTTCTTTCTAACATGAATGAGAATGCACCTACAGATGTTTTTTTTTAATTTTTTTTCAGTAAAAGCAGGAAAAATAAAATGAAATTGATGATACTAAGCTTCCTAGGTGTTCACATAACCAATTGGAAGAAGATAGTCATATTGTGTCTATTTACCCCACATCTTTGTTGTCCTTACAGGTGACACAGTAAGTTGGTGTCATTAATTTTTAAGGGATTTCTTTTCTTCTCTTTGCCAAAAACATCTTAGGGAAGTATTCTAGATTTGGTCCTGAATTTCCTCTATAGTTTTATATGCATTTTATTTTGGTCTGAACATCCAACTTTGTAAGAGACAGATACATTCAATAGCAATGAAATGTAACATAATACCAATTTTAATACCTGCGTTACAGTAAATCAGAAGCTTTGAGTTATATTACCCATCGTAAACTTTTTTAACCTGTGGCCCGTTTTCAAAATAATAAACGTAACCATTCCATAAAAATATCTCAACACAGAAGAGCCAGGAAAGTGAAGGACGTGAGCAGATGGCGCATCAATCTTCTGCGTTTATACAATTTGTTTTTTTTAATGCAAATAGTGTGGGTTGCCTGCTCATGCCTTGGATAGCTGTTCCAAAGATGAGCACATTTTCTTATCTTTCTGGATCAATGTGACATTTGCAGTTATCATAAAATGGGAGCCCATTTAATGATGCTAATGCTTCCTTAATGTAAAAATAAAATCACCTTCTTTATAAAAGCAAACAGATTAGAAGTCCCAAAGAGACCATTGAAATCTGTGACATGTGCAGTTACTGGTAGCTAGATGGCTTGATTACATATAGGTAAAAAATAAAAATTCTGAAAAGCATTGTTTATGCTCATTAATCACAGCGTCAAATAATGAATTCTAGATTCCCCTATGAGCCAGTCAGTAAATATGAATATGTTTGTATAATGAAGCTAGTTAAGTTAAAGATTGTTTTTCAGATAATGCAGTTAAATGTTAAATCATTAAACATCTTACATCTTTAACTTTCCAAAGAAGGCATGTTTTTGCTTTTTGTGAGTCCTTAAAAATAAATAATACTATTTCTGAGAGGTATTTTTTTTTTCAAAACCAAAAGTCGTGTTTAAAAGTAGTAGAGTAGCTGAAAAATCTAGTGACAATTAAGTAAAAAACAACACAAACTTAATTCACAAATGGTTTCAGCGCCTACCTGCCCCTCCCCCTCCTTTCAGGAGCTCTTTCTGGGGCCAGCTCAGTCCTACTGCTGGAAATCACTCAGCTGCTTCCTGGGCAGCCAGCTCTCAGGATTTATTTCCTTTTTTGTGTATTGTTATATCTGTTTTCGATGTTTCATACACATACCCAGAGGCCTTCTGGCAGCTCATATACTTTTCAAAGCCAACTTGAGAAAGCAAATCATTTTCCTTCCTGCTAAGGCAGCTGGTTCTTGCATACAGCTTTTCCACATAAGTGAGTTATGGTCACTAATTCCAGAGGGTCGAAAGATTTGGCAATTGATAAGGGGCAGGGAGATCACTATCAAATTGGCATCAACTCCAACAATGAGCTAATATAAAATTCAGGGTACACTGATGTCATCAGAGAACCCATAGGCACTGATGTTGATTCCCTAAGAGAATGGACATGAACCAGGGGACTGTTACCTCGAGGATGTCCCCAGAAACAGGTGGGATGCATTTTCGATATTTGCCACTTTTTATAGATACCATTTTGTGTGAAGTCATAATTGGCACTTCACTGATGGGTGGGGCCACGTTGGCAGTGGTTTCCCAGGTATTTGCTGTAGGGGACACACACCCAGTCTGAAATAAAGCTGGTGAAGGGAGCCATATTTAGACCTGAGAAATAGGGCCTTTACTTTATTGCAGCAATGAAACACTGTTCAGAGTCAGGCTATGTATCCAGGGTGAAGATGAAATCATGCAACTCAAAGTAGTTTAAATCTTATTTTGGAAAGAAAATAAACTCATTAGTGGAAAGTTCATTTGTAGGGGAAGACTTTTCATTTGTACACTCAGTCATCTATTTTCAATAAATATGTGTTTGACACTCATTGAGAGTCATGCTTATATACTGGGAGGCATGGAGAAAGTAGCCACAAAACTGAATGAAATTTCTGTCTTCATTGAACTTGTGACTTATTGAGAAAAGCCTATTTGACCAGTACTTTTTTTTTATTACCTTTTAGGATTTTATATTTATTTATTTCTGGTGTGCAGGGGGTGTGGTAGGGTGGCACACGTATAAGTCAAATGACAACTTGTGGAAGTTGGTTCTCCCCTTCTACTGTATGGGTTCCAAAATTGAACTCTGATGATCAGCCTGCCCCAAGCATCTTTCCCTACAGAGTCATCTTGCCAGGGTGTGACTAGTAATTTGAGAAAATAATATTAAAAATCGGTATTTACATTTTTATAGGAGAATGGAGATACATTGTCTAGATTGTCTAGAAATCAGAAGAGGAAAAGAGGAGTTCCAGTAGGGAGACGATGAGTAGAAAGGCTCTATGATGCCGGGCGGTGGTGGCGCACGCCTTTAATCCCAGCACTCAGGAGGCAGAGGCAGGCGGATCTCTGTGAGTTCGAGGCCAGCCTGGTCTACAGAGTGGGCTCCAGGAAAGGCATCAAAACTACACAGAGAGAGCCTGTCTCGAAAAACAAAAACAAACAAGCAAAAGGCTCCATAACAGTGGGTCATGAAGTGGGGATGAAACTCACTCAAGATGACCCAAATGGGTCAATGAAAAAGAGGAATAAGCAGAGAGGATAGAGACGATTGTAGCATCAAAGAAAAAGGGGTCTTGAGATCCTAAGGAATGTCATGACCACCAGACAAAAACGTGGGGACCTACTTACCCCAACTTTTGGGGAGGATGGGGGTTGTAGCTGTGGAAGGAGAGGCCGTAAAATGCTTGGCAAGCCTGCAGCACAAGCCCAGGTGTGAAGTTTTCGCTTTCAGTAGCTGAAGAATGGCCATCCATCATAGGTTTACAGAACTGGTCAACATCTCACGCACTGTCACATTCTCATAAACCTCTTTAGAGTTCAACAGAATGGCTTGCAAATGGCTGCTCCATAAAATGCTGTAAAATGGAATTCAAAGGATGTAAATGTGGAGTTACTGGGAACTCAGTAACTTAAATCACAGGAAATGTGTTTCCTCACAGTTGTGGAGGCAGAAATCTCAAATCAGGGTCACTGGGCTGAACTTCCAGAACCTATCCAGCAAAATCCACTCTTTGCTTCTCTCAACTTCTAACGACCTTTATCATTCTCCTAGCTTTGCTTGCATCTCTTAATTTTGTTTCTAAAAGGTCTTTTCCTCTCTGTGTCTATTAGATGTTTTTCTGCTGATCTATTATAAAGCCAAGCATGATGGCATTTGGACCTCACCCTGGTTATCTAGCACTTAATGCAACAATCACATTTCCAAAGACTTTGTCATCCAAGGAAATATTTAAAGAACCCAGACATTAGAACTTGATACTGTTAGGTTGGGGGACATTTCCCATCTCCTGGCAGTCTCAGAAGTAGTGAAGGAAGAGGTAGAATAGTCTGCATGTAATAATTCTAAGATTTTAGTGTTCAACTCCTTTGTGCAAAGAACCACTTTACTTCATCTTGGTTCTTCTACGCATCTAAGGATGTCAAAGAAGTCCTTTAGAATAAAGTATCGATAATATGCTTTGAGTAACTCAGGTGTATTTGCAAGACATTCAAGGGAAAAGCCAATATCATTATATAGTTTACATGTGGATTATGCTCAACGGAATTTGTCTTGTGTTCTTTGGAAGACCTTAACTTAAAGAGGCTTCATCTAATTTCCAATGAACTGAGTTAAATTTTTTATACTGGAGTCTTCATTTGAATCACACATGCAATGCTGGAAATATTTGCTTTTTCATTAGAAAATCACGTATATATGTGTGTGTGCGGGTATATAATATCCATATACATAATTATTTATTATATGTTATATATACACACAGAACATATTTTATACATATATTTATATACACACTCTATGTACAATCTATACATGAGTGTTTATGAACATACGTATGCGTACACACACAGACACAGAAACACACACACATATGTGCTAGACACGATCTTGTAATTCTAGTTCACAATTTTTAGCCTCTTGGGGAAGCTTCATGGTAAAATTAATAAAATAAAATAAATTCTAGCTATTCCTTATTCCATCATCATATAATAGAAATTACACCAGTGACTTTAGAACTGAGACTAGGCCAGACATGGTAGAATGAAAACTGACTATCACTTTAAATTACAATAATGCTCAACTTACTCAGCAATTATGCAAGATATTATCCCCATCTAATAAATAGTATGCATTGGATAGGACAATTCACTAAACGTTGTGGTTACTGCCAGTTGGAAGTATCCCCATAATAGATTAGAATTAAGCTATGTCTGACCCTAATGCCTGGAATTATTCCATAATACCCAACTTACTACGCAGGGGCAATGAGGATTAGGCAGCAGATTCCCTGGATCCACTTCTGCTTTTTGTAATTGTGTCACACGTCGTACAGTAAATCCTCAGTAGATTGTTTCATGGCGAATAGCTGAATACATCATTTTACCACCAGACTTAAATAGCTACTCTACTTAGGATGTGATAGAGGCAAAAATAAGATCATGTAAATTATTGTTATATCGGTGGATCACAGGGACATCAACATAAAAAAAATGAAAAAATACATTCACTATCAAACAGTGCTCACCTTTTTCAGGGTGCTGTCAAGCAAATGGTCCCAGAACTACAATAAAAAAAAAAATTCTTGAAGACAGACACAAAATATCCCTGGAGACATTGACAGTGAAAGATATCTTTCTTTTATTTCTTTTGTTCCAGACAAATTTGTGCCATTTTTGTTTCTTTTTAATTACATGGCTTGCTAATGTTAGCAGGACTTGGGAACATATTTTTCTGATTTTCGTGGTTTTTATATGAAAAGCACAACTACAATTAGTAAACTTTCTTATTAAGTCATGGCAGAACACGCATTCTGGACCCACCAAGGCCATGGCGACTGCCTTATCTTCTCCAATAATCCTTGGCGTGTTATGGATATCAACGATTTCTCTCTAAAGTGAAGGACAGATTCATGCTGTTACTTTTTTTTTTTTTTTTTGAGAAATCTTGGTTGAAAGCACCAACAGTGATACAACTTGGTTCATTTTGTCATTTTTTTTACTCCCTTGAATGACTACATAAATATTAATAGCTAAACACATTGCAAACAGGTGGAGCTCATTCTGTCTCTGGAGCTCTGCCACCGCTATGTGATATCTCAGCCGGGTAATGAGATTTTCCATGTGGGGAGGGCGGTCTGTCATTCCATGCCAACCCCATTGGACACACCCTTGGCTTGGAGCTCTTTATTTCCTGTGATAACTCTATGACAGCCTTCTTGGTCTTTTAACAGTTCATTCAGTAGAGTGGGAAGGAGTAACACATTCCATTTGAGAACCACGTTCACTTTACAGTGTATCTGGTTACTTCTACTCAGATACTGGCTGTTACTGATCGGAACATGGGAGTCCCCAGTGTTTAAAGGTGCATCAGCTCTGCATGAAATATCTGTTTGCAGCACAGCCAAATCTCTGGGCCTTTGGTGAACTTTTCAAGGGAAAGAAGTCACACAGTTGTGGTTGTAGATAATAGGATAAAGGCCTTATTTTATCACTTGCTTTGCAAATGCAAAGCTTGAATTTAGGTCATTATTACTTATTATTTTACAGTTCACCAGTTTATAAATGGCTTAGTTATTTTTGAACATTTTAGGTAGATAGACATAATATTGTCTTCCAGTTATGCTGATTGATTTTATGTATATACACATTGATTTTCAATTTCTATATTTTTAATGCAGTTAAACATTTCAAAATAAAATTTAGAAAGCTTGCTTATTTCCACCCTTGTAGATGTAATAGGTAGTACATACATTCTGTGTCATTATTAACAGTTTATTTAAATATACTTGTTTTCATAGGAAATAAATGTAAGAATTGTTTTGGAATGTGTTAGATGCATGTGATTTTCTGTGCAACTCTTTTAGGGATAAAAATGCATGCAGCTCCATATATATATACATTCTTCAACTGTTTACTACCCAACGTCCACTAATGATTTTATTATGACAGTTTATAAGTCTCATGGGAAAACCCAAGTGTTTCATCCTTCCAATTCTATGTGTTGGAGAAGTTTCTCATTTATTGGAACAAAATTGAGATTGGGTGATTTTATGGGAGAAATTTAGATACAAATCATAAAGCAAAATTGGATTTCTAATATAATCTTATTGATTAGTTTATACATATTAATAAACAAAAGCAAAATCTTAAGGTCAATAACATATTCTATTTTTTCAAAGATAATTCAAAGAAACCTCTTTGATTATTAACCATTGCTATCCAATTAATAATCTTCCTTAAAACATATTAAACTGTTAAATACTTAATAAATTTTAATAATTGTATGATTATTTTTCCTCCTTCACTCCTTGCCTAGATCCAACAATTCCCCATCCCGGTATTTTTCAGGTACTTTCCCAGTGTTCTTGGGGAAAGAACAAATCGCCTTCATTAATTGTATGTAACTCAGACCACCTAGTGTACAACATACTTAGATGATTTAAACTGAGGTAGCAAGTGTCCAGAGACATGAAAAAGAATAAATTTGTGAGAGGACAAAAGCAGAGATTCCATTTTTACGAACTCACGTAGTCAGTTGTGATATAAAGATTATCACGGACAGGACTTAAAAACCACAATTTTACACAGCCTTTTTCTCAGATTATTACTCAAACCTGACTCACACACACGCTTAGTAAGATATCCTAAAAACTGAATTTCATGTTTGAATTTTAAGAGTGATTATACATTGGCTTAGTAAGTGATGAATAGATGAATAACAGAAATCAGATGGTCCCCTCTTTCAGACCATTTTTCCTTACAGAAAATAAAACTTTAAAAAAATCAAATAAATAAAGAGTAGTGTCAACAAATAAGATGGCTTCTGACTGTAGCAATTTAAAATATCAGCTCCAAGGTTTCTTACTCATCCATTAAAAAATATAGTCTGGCTGGGTAACATGCTAAACACTTGTAATCCCAGTACTTGGGTGGTAGAGGCATTAGACCAGAAGTTCAAGGTCACTCTGGCTACCTGATGAGTTCAAAGCTAACCTGGCTTGAAAAACACAAACAAAAACAAAAACAAAATCACACACACACACACACACACACACACACACACACACACACGAAGTATGAAATACAAATTACATAGTTGTGCTGGTTTGAACGCTGGTGTCCCCCACAGACTTGGGAATTTGAATACTTTGTCCCTAGCTGGTGCTGGTTAGGGAGCTGATGAGCCTTGCTGGAGGAAGAACGTCACTGGGGCGGGCTTCGGGAGTTCATAGTCTTGGCGCAGTTTCTAGTTCACGCTGTTTTGTGCACGTCATCGGCGATGTGATCTCTCAGCTTCCTGCCCTGCTGCCGTGCAGGCCGTTTGCCGCCATGATGACATCTTACCCTTCTGGAACCTTAAACCCCAACTTTTTTTTTTTTCTTTTCTATGGCAAGTTGCATTTGTTCATTGCTTTTGGTCACAGCAACAGAAAAGTAATTAATACAGAAGTTAGTACCGGGGTTGAACGTGGCTGTGAAGAAAATGACCATGCTGTTTTCTGGTGGAATGTGGAAGAGTTGAGCTTTGGACCGTAAACATATTTAAATGTTGGGAGCAGAATCTTGTGGGCTGTTCTAGTAGAAGCCTGGAAGACCGTAGTGTTGAGACTAAGACAGACTATGGGCGCTTGGCTCAAGCTATTTCAGAGGGAAGCAAAGAATTGTACAGCTGTTGTGCCAGGGATCATTTCTGGTGGTGTTTTGACAAAGAATCTCTTGTCCTAAGAACTGGTTAAAGCTGAATTGAAAAGTAATGGACTCATTTTTATTTTTATTTTATTTTATTTTTTTTGTGGAAGAAATTTCAAGATAGCACAGTGCTGAGTCTGTGGTGTGTTTATTACTAATAACACTTGGGCTGTATGACGAAAGACAGAAAGAAACACAGAATGCAGCTTGGAGAGGAGAAAAGAAGCCCAGAGTCACTGTAGATGCTTGAGCTGAAGAAGCTGTGAGTGTTAAGGAAATTAGCAAGGAGAGGCGCCCACTCTGCACTGAAATCTTAAGAAAGGTGCCCCAGGACAAGATGCCACCAACCAAGCTTCCAACTTGTGAAAAGAGAAACCTGCAGGAGGTTACTGCCTCTCAACTTTATGCAAAAACGGGACTGACTCAGTGAGCTATATTTAGGAACATCTATGAATATATGAACACATGCAATAACAATTAATGCAAAAAGAGGCCAGGAATTTGAAGGAGAGAGAAGGGTACATGGGAGGGTTTAGGGGGAGGAAAGGGAAGGGACAAACACTGTGATTAAATTAAAATCTTAAAAAAAAAAGCTGCTGCTGATGTGGCCTAAAGGAGCTAGGGTCATACCAAATCGGCAGGGGATTCAACAGCATTGTTCAAGTGACACTGGACACTGGCTTTGAAAGCAAGAAAAAATGCAAGAGTAAGGGAGCTGTGGACATTTCCTTCACATTTTCAGTGAGCTTCTGAGGTCAGGAATAGGTGGCAGGAGAGCACCTGCGTGAAGGCTCTGAGAAAGCAAGTGAGTGGCTCTGAGAGGCCACTGTGTAAAGCCTGGGTTTCCATAGAAACCCCGGGATGCTGGGGGTACCAGGACTTTGAGACACCAGCAAGGAGAGATCTACAGGGAAAGAAACCAGGTCCAGAGAGGGAGATTTTCTGTGACTCGCTTAGTGGGGGGGGGGGTCAGGTGTAAGGGGATGGGGTGGATGGGAGAGTGCAGTGAAGCCAGCTAAGCCAGTTGAAACTAAAACCCCAAACAACAGGCATGGGACCACAGGCCTTTGTATTTACTCTGCTTGGTGTCTGCCTTGTTTGGGTCTGGTATGTCCTCACTAAGCCCCCATTCTTCCAGTTTGGAAATGGAAATGTGTATTCTGTACCACTCTATGTTGGAAGTACACAATTTGCATTTTGAGTTTGCTGGAGGACCTAGTTAAGAGGTTGACTTCAGTTTCAGAAGAGACTTTGGACTTTTAAACAGAGCTGAGATTGTTAAACACAACGAGGAGTTTAAAGTTTGACTAAATGCATTTTTGCATTGTGGTATGGCCATGATTCTTCGGGAACCAAGGAGTGTAATATGGTGGATAGAACGAAAATGTCCCCTAGAAGCTCAGATACTTGAACACTTGGTCCCAAGTTGGAGGTACTCCTTGGGGAGATGGAGAGCCTCGCGGGAGGAAGCACGGCATGGGGAAGAAGGCTTTGAGTGGTTCACAGCCTTGTACCGCCTGAGTTTACTCCGTATCATGCTTGTACTTGAAGATGTGATCTTCGGCTTCTTGTTCCTGCCGCTGTGCCTGCAGCTTGTGGCCATGTCTCTCCACTCCAACGGATTCTTATACATCTGCAACTTTAGACCACAACAAATTCTTTCCTTCATAAGTTCCTTTGGGTCACTGTATTTTTATCACGGGAATAGAAAGGTTGTTAGTAAAATGGACAGAATGAATAAACTACCCACTTTAAGCAGCACTTATTTGACTTTGGTGGTAGTAGATTTTGTTTCGTGTGTTTGAGACAGGACCGCAGTCTGGAGCCCAGCCTAATCAGAAACTTAGAATCCTTCTGCTTTAGCTCTCGATTTCTGAGGTTGCAGGAACGTGCTAGACCCAACAGTTTTATTTTCTGGTGCATTATGCTTCCTCTAATTTCATGGGATATGGAGTAGTATATTATTTGTCTTATAAAATAGAGTTCAAAGCAAATCCAAAAGAAAAGACAACTTTCTTTGTTGAATGACTTCATAATATTCAATTATGTATTGTATTGTTTTTATCCAATACATAATTGTATCAATTTGTGATGATATGATCAAAATATGATACAATACATAATTATATCAATACAAATACTTCAATGCTAATTATATTGCATGCTACAAAAAGTACAAAGATATTTGCTGAATAAATACATAAATGCACATACAATGTAATGAGGGTCTATGTGTATGTAGAAAATATTGTTTGGACAAATATCACAAAACCCTCCTTGGGAGTTTGTGGATCATTTTATAATTAATAAGGTTGATAAAGTATTGAGTATCTATCTAAGGTTAAACATTAAGAGATCATAAATCAGGGATAGTTAAGTAAGAGAAACAAGTCCACTTATAAATAGTTAGGATCACTCATGATTCTTTATTAAAAATATGGGATACTTCAATGTATTTCTGTGAAAAAATTTAAAGAGCTAGCATTTTCATAGCTGACAGCATTCATCATTTGACAACTACTTCTTGAAGTTTTTGATAAGTCAGGCACTCCTTTAGAATCTGATAGGGTTTTGTGTGTGTGTGTGTGTGTGTGTGTGTGTGTGTGTGTGTGTGTGTGTATTAACAAGAATAAAAATGACAGAAAATGAGAGAAAGGTCACAGAGGTAAGGTATATTCCAGAGAAGGGAAACACTTACTGAACTGTCAGCTCTTGTCCTCTTCCTTCCCGTCCTTGTCACCAAAAAGAGGACTTGGAGGTCTAGCAAATGTTCCCTTTTGTTGCCAGAAATATTGGCAATCATCCAGCACCAAGGCAGCTCTTTTTGAAAAGTCTCAACATCAGATATTCAAGCCCTCTGCGACAGGAGTCTGAAAGGTGCCATCTCTTGGGCCATTTGTAAAACACTGACCAAATCTGCCTCAGCTGGGTTTGATCAGCATCAGTGTAGTGTCAGTATAATACTATACTGCTCACCAATGTTGGGAGCATTTCTGTTTTCCTCATTCTAGTGGGTACCATTAAACCCATCTACTCCTAAACACCAGTTTCATATACTATGTGCAAACCCCCATAAACCCCCACTTCTAGATAAAAGTGAAGGAGAGTTAGAGAAATATGAGGGGAATGCTGAGTAATGGCAGCCATGTTATAAGATGAATAATTAATTGGTAGACCAGAAGGTCAGAAAGAAGAGACAAAAAAAGAAAAAAGAAAAAAAGAAAAAAGAAAAAAAGCAAATATCAGATTATTGTCAGCTAATGTTTCTAGTGGTTCATATAAATTAATATGATTTAAAATATTTATATTTATCCACAAAGTAATGGATTTCATTATAGACCTTATTCATGTTCCCCCCATTACCATTCCCTATCATTCCTCTATGCTTCTTGCTGTCTCTTGTCCTCTAACATTATAATACCATCTATGTTTTCATGGTGTGTGTGTATGTGTCTGTGCCCGTGTGTGTGCCCGTGTGTGTGTGTGTGTGTGTTTGTGTGTGTGTGTTTGTGTATGTGTGAAGTTAAATATAGATTCTACATGTTAGAGAAAACACGGGATGTTTTATATTACTCAATATTAACTTCTTTTCCTCTCCTTAGATACCCCTTTCCTTTCTAGTCATCATCCTACTTACATGTTGTATTATATAGATATAGATATAGATATAGATATAGATGTAGATGTAGATGTAGATATAGATAAAAATCTAGATTCCACACATGAGAAAAAACACATCTTATTTACTTAACATTATGGTCTTCAGTTATAACTATTCTCAGAATATGACATGTTTTTGTTATTTTCTTTATGGTTTAACAAAATATATACAGCATATATGTAACAAACATAGATATACAAGTATCCCTTTGGTATATTGACTTAGACCCTTTCGGTTATATATCCAGGAGTAATATATATAGGTCCTATTGATGATCCACATATTGATTTCCATGGTGGCTGTAAGAATTTCTCTTTCCATACATTCTTGCAAACACTCCCCTGTTTTCTTGATGATAGTCATGCTGACTCGGGTGAGACTGAATCTCAGTTTAGTTTTAATTTTCATTTCCTTCATGGATAAGACTGTTAAGCATCTTTCAAATTTGCTGATCATTTCTATTTCTTCCTTTGGAAACTGTATTCAATTTGCCTGTTGACTAATTGGATAATTTAATTTAGGCAAGCTCCTGAATGTGCTTTTATATTAACTGTTTTCCCCTAATAGTTTTCCAATTTTAGTTCTAACATATACTTCAATATATTAGATATATAGAGATATCTAAAATAATGTATATATTCCATCTTTGAATTGATTTTTGTGCAGCTGAGAGATATGGATCTAGTTCCTTTCTTCTACAGATGGACACCCAGTATTCCCACCTACATTTGCTGTTTTCTTCTTTGATGTATGTTTTTGACCTTTTTGTATCCGGAGTTGTATAGTCTGGATCCTCTATTCTAGACCATTGGTCTATGTGTTTGGTTTTAAGCCAGTATCATTCCGGTTTTGTTACTATGGCACTTTAGCATAATTTGAGCTCAGGAATTTGGATACTTTCAGTTTTCTTTTTCTGCTTAGGATTGCACTGACTATTTGGAGCATTTTATGCTTCCTGATGAATTTTAGAGTCACTTTTTTTCTATATCTGCAATGAATATTGTTATAATTTTTGTGAATATTATGTTAAATCTGTTGCTCACTTTCAATGTCATAGCTCATTCTGCCAATCTGTGAGCGAGAGGATTGTCTGTCTTGTAATGTTTTCCTCATTACTTTTCTTTTTTACAGTTTTCACTATAAATGACTTTCAAATCCTTAATTAGACACATTCCTATGAGTGGGCTGTTTAAAGCTGTCAGAAATGGCATTTGTCCTGATATTTTTTCTTGTCAAGTTCATTATTAGCATTTAGGAGACCTACTGATTTTTGTGTATTGATTTTGTATCATAAACTTTGCTGAAACATTTTGTCATACACAACAGGTGAAATACTTAGGATCATGTCATCTTTAAATAGGAATACTTTGATGTCTGTCTTTACTTTTCCTGCCCCATTTCCTTTTCCTGTCTTACGGCTGTAGCTAAGACTTCAAACTCTATATTGAATGAGTAGAGAGAATGGATAACCATGTTTTGTTCCTTGTTTTTAAAGAAATGCTTTTCATTCTTTCCTGTTAGTATAGTGTGGAAATATTTTGAGTGATTATACTGTGGTATGTCCCTTTTCTCCGAATTTTTTAGGGTTTACATTAAAGGATGGTGAACTTTGTCAAATACCTTTTTTCAATCTATTGAGACAAACATGCTATTTCTCTCCCTAAATCATTATATACCGCATTACACTTATAAGTTTTACATTTGTTAAAGCATTCTTGTATCCTGGAATGAAGTTAACTTGGTCATGCTATATGATCTTCTTAATGTGTTTGCGAATTCAGTTTGTAAATATTTTGTTGAGAACTTTTACTCATCTCTTCACTGGGGAGAGTGTGTGTGTGTGTGTTCTTTTATTTGGTTTTCTTATCTGACTTTATAGAACTAGCTTGGTAATATTTCCTCCCTTTGCATTTTATGTAACAAGTTGAGGGTCATTTGGTTAGTTCTTTAAATCTTGGTAGAATTTAGCAGCAAATTCTCCCATCCTTCTTTGTTGGGAGACTTTCAATCTCCTTGTTCACAATGGATCATTTTAGGTTGCTGTTTATATCCCCCTGATTCAATTTTGGTAAGTCATATGTATCTAAGATTTTTTTTTCCATTTCTTGTAGGTTTTTCAGATTTTTTTGGAATATAAGTTTTCAAAGAATTTCCTAATGATCTTCTGGATTTCATTAGTGTCTTTTGCAGTGTGTCCTTTTCATCTCTAATCATGTTAACTTGAGTCTTATCTCTCTGTCTGTTGGTTAGTTCGGTGAAGGATTTGTTGATCTTGTTTATTTTTTCAAGGAATCCACTTTTATTTTATTGATTGTAGTATTCTTTTAGTCTCTATTTCATTAATCTGTTCTGGTTTTTATTATTTTACTCCATTTACCACATTTGGGTTTAGCTTCCCCGCCCCCAGACTTGAGGTATATAACTTAAGTTATTTAATTGATATCTTTTTGACTCTTGATGAAAGAAGAAAAGCACACATAGCTATAAATTTTCATCTTAGAACTGCCTTTGCTCTATCCCAAATGTTCTGATAAATTTTGACTTTTTTATAAAATTTTTATATTATTGCTATTATTTGTGTGTGTGTGTGTGTGTGTGTGTGTGTGTGTGCTTGATGATACAAGGCTCTTGTGTAGTATGAAAAGCATGACTCTTGGGAGTTGGCTCTTTCTTTCTACTGTGGGTTTTTCTGGGACATGGCTCAGGTTATTTGAATTCACTTTCATCCAATCATATGAATGTTTTAATTTCCTTTCTATTTTTTTTAGTAAGCCACTGATGGTTCATGAGAGTATTCTGTAATTTCCAAATAACTGTCTAGTTCCTGGTGGATTTTTTTTGTACTGATTTCTAGTTTAAATATAATAAGTATTTCAATTCTTTTGTGTTTTTTAAGGATACTTTATAGCCTAAAATGTAATCTATTTTAGAGAAAGCTTTACTTTTTCTATCCCAAGTCTTCTCCTCTACTATTTCACAACTTTTTAAAAATGATGCTTTATGGAATGTGTATTTCTATACCTCTGAATGTGATGCTTAGGTGTGAAGCTACAAGAAAACATAGTGTGGGTCTATAATTATGATCACTTTTAATATGGAACTTACCCTAGAATGGGAGAGCACACCACGGTAACATCAACATACTGCTATCAAATCTTGGTAGACTGCAGACCTGAGAAGCCTCACCAACAACTTTGCCCTATGTATGAACTAGAATATTTCTTGGTGTATTTTCTATTTCTTTACTTCAGCATTTTCACATATAATATAGCTACTAAAATAATCCCTCAACTGTTGTTTGTGATGCCATAAATGACTTTCCCATTCCTAAATCTGATATGAATGTGTTTGTTCCTTTTTTATGTCACTTATGGGGCTTAGAGCTAGTAGATGTAAATCATGATCCTATCTCATGCATTAAAGCTTTCTGTATTGGTTCTTTCATTTCTTTTAAACTTTCTTACTTTTTTCTTACTTACGTATTTCCAAGTCTATTTAAATCTGGATTATGAGCCCAAGCATCATTTTTTTCTTATTATATCTTTTATCTTTCTAGGCTGTTCATTTCTTAAGTTTTTTAGGATCTTCCCTTCCCCTGATCTTGAAATATGGGGGACACATCTCTTACCACTTCTTCATTATCTTGAGTGAATTCACACCAAGTTTTTCAAATTTTCTAAAAAAGAAAAAAATCAGACTTTGACATCTTAACTCTTTATTCAATGTGATGCATTAAATTCTCTCCTATGCACTAACAGTGTCAGGCAGGTTTCTTACTTGGGAAAATCAAGAAAAATCTTTGTTTATATCATTTCTTATAAAATTTAATTTTGTGTACAATTTGAATTGAGAAAGATTATATTCCTAAGCCCCTCAGGACTTGGTGTCTAACAGTTTCAGAGTTATTGACTAGTAGATACTAATTTAGTTAGTTAGATTTTAACTAACCAGGACAATCAAACACACCATCTTTCCTACACAATATTCTTTTCGCCATCTTATATGATGACAAAGAATTCTGCAGTCTCATGCTCACAAGGTCAGGAGGCACTGTGGTGTAACTCATCTCTGAATTTTAGAAAGATTGCATCCTAAGAGTAGTCTGACATGCCTGTCTTTGTTTCCTGTTCTAGTGTCGGTCTAACCTTTCACTACAGCTTACACTTCATGCTACATACTAATCCTACTATCAGAGGAAAATGCCTAATGCCTTTTGTTGAACTGTGTTCTGCCTGTAATCTTGTGCAACCACCACCACCACCACCACCACCACCACCACCACCACCACCACCTTCAATTTATTCTTAACGATCCTAAAAAATCATCTCTTTAGAATGTAAGCAAAATCTCCCTTTGCAGAAGTCTGATGCTGACTGGCCTCTTACTCTTCCTTGGTATGTACACAGGTGTTTCTCTTTTTTCTTCTAACCTTCCAGAAAGATGAAATTGTTTCAAAGCCTATAATGCAGTATCTTTTCTTTTCAGACAACTTGAAGTCCTTTAAATGCACAGCCCTTTTTCTTTGACCCTGAAAGTTACTTGTTTGTTACTAACCTTCCCAAATGCTCAAACCGCTTGAGCTGTCTGGTGAAACTTATCCTTCCTTTTTATTCAAGAACAATGAATTATTCTCATTAATACTCTTTATTAACCCATATGATTAATGTC
This sequence comes from Peromyscus aztecus, assembly GCA_902168405.1. Taxonomy (NCBI): domain Eukaryota; kingdom Metazoa; phylum Chordata; class Mammalia; order Rodentia; family Cricetidae; genus Peromyscus; species Peromyscus aztecus. The sequence continues at coordinate 28,771 of CABHPQ010172477.1, forward strand.
TAATATCTAGCATTGAATAAGAGTTAAAGTTTAAATGTCCTATTTCTCCTAATAATCAACCTCTTCTGCTACTGGAAGCAGGGTGTTTTGGGGGGCAAGATAGTGTGCCAACATAACTGTTTAAGATGCACCACAAAGCAAGTATTTAGGAAAATCTGGTATTAGCTGGATTCTATGTTAGTATAACAATGACCTTTTAGGACCTCTGAATATTTTTGATTGAGTAATATTGAATTCCTGGTAATTACAATCCTAATTCCCATATTGACAGTTCAAGAACTATGTCTTTTTGTCTCACTAGCACATAAATAGTATATGTAATAAATAGTATTATCCATGAATGTTCTTCATTTATCTTATACCAAGTATGAAACATATTTTATAGGACTCAAACAGGGTAGCATCCTCTACTTCCTTCACCAAGTCAGATCTAAGTATAAACAAATCCAGTGTACCCAATCACTAATGTACCCATCTTGCTTTACGTAGGAAAAAGCCTAGAAAAGAAAAATCTCTTATTTGAGCAAAGGAGAGTTTAAATCTCTACCCACCCCACCATGGTGCTCTGTATTTTCGCTCTTTCCTCTTTCCTACTCCCTCTCTGCCGACATTAGCATAAAAATGTGCTACCCTAACTAAGCAGTCTGTTAACTGATAAGCTATCAAAAAATCATCTGTTATTTTTATAGCTCCAAGGCAGATGCCATTTCAAGAGCTAGAGCTGAATGAATAGGATTTGCTAGCGCTTTTCAGATGCATCATTGTAAACTTGAGGTATTTTAACATGGGATGATTGGAGGCTTAGGATATTATCCCATGAGCAATCAAGCTTTAGAATTGTGCTAGTCTTAAATTTGTCTGCATGGAATCATTTCATATCATTTTTTTATCATAAAGAATATTTGTTGTCTAATGCTTGTATTTAAAATGTTTCCTACATTAAACTCAGAGCAATGTTGTTTTCAAAGGAAAACTCAGATCAGAACATCCCCTTCAATTCCAGTAGAGGCCCCCTTTGTCTTAAGATGCTTTTCTAAGGGTCCCTGAAGCAGCAGGCATGTGCTTATAAGCAGTTATGTGCTGGGATTGTGTTTCTGAATTACACTGTACACGATGAGATGGCACTGGATTTAGAAAACAGGATTGGGTCCAGATCCCAGGTCTGGATATGCTGGTGGAGATGTGGACTAGAAATCAGTGTGAATAAAATCAATACTAGGGATTGTTGTTGCCGAGATTTTTCACTGTGATAAGCTGCTTTTGCATCCCAGGACCTACTCACTTATCTGAACATGACGGAAGCGGTGGGGGGGGGGGATTTCCAGCAATGGAAGGATGAGCTCTGTAACAGAGTCATTAAAGCAGGAAATAGGACTTCCAGTCACAACGCACAACTTATTATGTCCAAATATGTTTTATATTATATACTCATCTAATAGAAGCAGGGCAGGCTGAATTTTTAACTTTTCAGTTTATTATCTCACCAGTCAATAAGTAATTTTTCTCAAATAAATACTGACGCTATATAGAGTAAACAGAGTAAATATGTCTTTATAGGTTAGAGTGTTTTATGATAAACAATTACTTTAAATTATATAAGCCTTAACTGAGTAATTCATGTTGGAAAACTTCAATAATACAGAAAATGCTACATACAAAGACATTCTTCCTCTTTCTGCATCCTTGGTCAATACTGTCAACGCTTCAGTATATATACTTGAAGGCCTCTTCTGTTCCTTCATAGAACGTGGGTGTCTCTGAGTGTAGGCATATCCATATCATACTTACAGAGGTCTAGAAACTTTTAAGTGACATTCTAAAAGTAGCTATTAGAAATGGTCTAAACATCAAAAGCAGTACCACTTTGAGAGGGGAACACTTGCATCAGTGGAGATTTAGTCTCAGGTTGCCAATGGAGTGACCATTTATGCTTAGTAGTGACTGTCTTTTATCATCAATACAATGACAGGGGAAGAAATGTGTTGTTTGACTCCGTCTCATAAAGGAAGAAATTCTTCACTTATGTATCAAATATTTATTTTGGAATTAAGTGGAAGCTATGTTCCTTGTAGATACAGAAACATGAGTGCAGAATATGATTGCAAATACATAGTTTTGTAACTAAAAAACTTTGAAAAATTCAGCCCGGCAAAACCAATGTTATATTTGCATGGGTATTTGTTGATTCTACATTTTTAAAGTAACACACGGTTTTTAACATTAAAATGAGTAAAACTGGGCAGTTTGAAACTCTGTGATCTACTATCAGAAAATAAGCAGACATGATTCTTACTCTCTTGCCGATACCTAGTTTTCTCATTCCTTAGCACTATTTCTGTTTGCGTTTCCTTTAGGACATTTCTTAAAACAACAACAACAAACAAACAAAAACAAACAAAATTGGCAGACGCCTCACAAATGCAACATGATTTCCAATTAAGAGGGAAAAATCAAAGGAGGGGTAACTGATGTCTGATCGTGGAACAGAAATGCCAAGAACTCCTCCACTAAATGGGGACAAAGGTCAAGAACAATACACGAGCCTATTTCCTTTGGGAGAAATGTAGAAGCCATGCAGCTGGAAACACGATCCGGTCAGCAAGGCGCTTGACATGCAAGCATGAGAACTTGAATTCTGTCCCCAGCACCCATGTGAAAAAGCCATGCCCAGCAGTATGACATTGTAATACCAGTGTGGTGGCTATTGTGTTCCCCGAAATATTGTGCACCCTAATAAACGTATCTGGGGTCAGAGAACAGAACAACCACTAGATACAGAGGCTAGAAAATGATGGCACTCACGCCTTTAATCCTAGCCTTCTGGAGGCATGAATCGCTGTGAGTTCAAGGCCACAGTGGAAACAGCCAGGCATGGTGACTCACTCCTTTAATTCCAAGAAGTGAGCCTTTAATCCCAGGGAGTGAGGGCAGAAAGCAGAAAGGTATATAAGGCATGAAGACTAGAAACTAGAAGCATTTGGCTGGTTAAGCTTTCGGGCTTCTAGCAGCAGTTCAGCTGAGATCCATTTGGATAAGGACACAGAGGCTTCCAGTCTGAGGAACTGGCGAGGTGAGGTTAGCTGTGGCTTGTTCTGTCTCTCTGATCTTTCAGTGTTCACCCCAATACCTGGCCACAGGTTTGATTTTATTAATAAGACTCTTTAAGATTCCTGCTACATACTAGAGATGGGGAGGCAGAAACAGGATGATTCTTGGGGTCCTGGCCACCCAGTCTAGCCAAATTGGTGAGCTCCAGATAGAGTGAGAGACTCTGTCTCATAAATTAATGTAGATGGTGATTGAGGAATACGTCTGATGTTAACTTCACAAGCTTATGCACCAGTGTAGCTGAATTTCTAAATGGTCTTATTAAATAAAAAACAGGGAGCCAAATATAGGGGTGAAAGCCTTAGGTCAGGGAAATAGGGAAAGCCAACAGCCAACCTTACCTCACCAACTCTGCAGCTTCCAAATGCCAGTTACTGTCTACCCATGCCTTTATTGCCTTGCTGTTCTGCCCTTTCATTGGCTATCTTAGCCCAGCTACCTCACTTCCTCTTCCTACACAGTTCTGTCACTGTCTGTCTGTCTGTACAGACCTCCAGATCTCTATGGTTGGTACTGGGATTAAAGGCGTGTGTCACCACGCTTGGCTCTAGTGTGTCCTTGAACCCACAGAGACCCTGCCTGCTAAGGGATTAAGGGCATGTGCTGTCTGACTTCTTGTTTACTTAAAATGGCTGGCCTTTTCCCCCTGATCTCCAGGCAAGCTTTATTTATTAATATGCAAATAAAATATCACATTTCAGCACAAATAAAGTATCACCACATTTCCCCTTTTTTTGTCTAATAAATTTTTTTTAAAAATTAAAAAAGTTATAACTAATATAAGAAAAACTGTATACAATAAGTACTATAACTATATACAATATATACAAGCAATAAATACATCAACAATGTCTAGTCCATTTGCATTGACAAATTCAGAGAAAATATTCCATTATTTATCCCATTTTGGTGAGTCCAAAATGTACCTAATTCACTTTCTATCCTAACTTATATTACCAACAGAAAACTATCTTATGATATCTTTCAAATTTATATACTTTATATCTCCTTAGTGAGTTTCTTTTCTGAATTTCTTAACAAGGAAAACTGTAACTATAACTATCTAATCTTCACCTCCCTCAGAGACCCAAGAAGGAAATAATATTACGTAGTAAAACAGGAAGTGCAAACAAGCAACTTCCAAAAAAAATGTGAGTTGACAGAAACAGCTAGCTGCCTCTGTCATTCTAGATTTTTGGAAGTTGCTTACAATGTTCTTCCTGTTTACTTAAGTAATATTGTATCCTTCTGTGGCCTTTGATGTAGTTGAAGACTAGATAGTTATAATTTTCCTTGGTTATGATAAAAGATAAATTAGCTATAAAACTTTAGACTCACAAATATAGGATAGATATAATATTTTCTTTAATTTTGCCAAATACAAATAGACTAGATATTATAACTGTAATTCTTGCTTGATAACTGTTTGTTATATGTAATTTTACTATGTCAAAGTTAAAATCTTCCTTTTTAATTAAACAGAAAAGGGGAAATGCTGTGGGATAATGCTTTTGTACACTGGTTTAATAAAATGCTGATTGGCCAGTAGCCAGGCAGTAAGTATAGGCAGGATAAGCAGACAAGCAGAATTCTGGGGAGAGGAAGGCTGAGTCAGGAGATGCCAGCCTGCTGTCCAGGGAGCAGCATGTAATGACACACAGGTAAAGCCAGGGAAAACGTGGTGACATACAGATTAACAGAAATGGGCTGAGTGTATGTAAGTGTAAGAGCTAGTCAATACTAAGCCTGAACTAATGGCCAAGCAGTTATAATTAATACGAGCCTCTATGCACACCAACACATGTGCCTCAAAACACACACACACACACACACACACACACACACACACACACACACACACCAGAAATCTTAAAAGTCACAAAAAATTAAAATTAAAGCTACAAAACAGTCTAATCATTTTAGGTATTTATCCAAAAGAACTTAAAACACTGTGGAAAACACTCCCAAGTTTCACTGCTGCACTGCTTCTGGTCTTCAATATGGAACCAACTTAAATATACTTAAGTACATACATGGACAAAGAAGTATGGACATAATTGACACATTACCCAACCATAAAACCTGGGAGACTCTGGAGGGCTTGGCCCCAACTGAGACAAGCTAGTCATAGGAAGGCAAGCACTGCATGATTCCATATGCATGAACTATCTACAGGAGTCAAATCCATGGAAGCAGAAAGCAGGCTTAGTTGTGCCAAAGAAGAGGGAAAGAGGGAAGTGAGGTGCTGTCCCATGCATGGGTATAGAGTTTTCTTCTAGCAGGAGTTATAAATTTTAGAGACATGCTGTACAGCAACGTACATAAAGTGACCATGGTGCACCAGACACTTAAAAGTTTGCTGAAAGGAATCTCATTATGTCTTGGCCCAAGTGGAAAAGGAGAAAACACAACCAAATGCTCACGTCGTTTTGTAATAAGTTGAATTGCTGTCCTTGTATTCGTTCTGTGGACCAAGAGCAGAGTTGTATGATTTGGGTGATTTCTGGATCAGTGACTGGCAAGCTACTGACTATGGAGCAAATCTAGTCTGTCATCTCTTTGTAAATAATATATTTTTTATTGTGACAGAGCCACGCTCACTTGTTTACACATTCTCTATGGTCACTTATGAAAAGGATTATGTAGTTATAATAGATACCAAATGTCTCACAAGCCTAAACTCTTTATTATCCAGACCTTTGCAAGAAAACAAAAACAAACAAACAAACAAACAAACAAAAGATAGCCCTGCTATGAAGGTGGGAATTTCTGAAATGAATCTTGTCTAGTTTTATTTCAAACCAAGCATTGCTGTGTTTACTTAACATATATGGGTTGTAACAGCAGCACTGTTTCTCCTGCTAATGCCAAAATGTAAGCTCTATAGTCTTTTGAACATATAAAATTAATATGTAAAGAATTGCCTTAGAATGTAAAAATGAAGCCGAAATCCAATCTCATCAATTCCAACAAACAGGGAAGGCAAGACACAGAAGAGCGAATTTTAAGTCGTTGCTGCAATCCAAGCCACACCTAACAACAACCACTTACTATTTCTTCTGAGTCTGTGGGTGGCCTTTCCAGACCTGCTCTTTAACTGAACTCCATTAGCATCACCAGAGCCGCTCCAGGATTGGCAGGGAGCTGATGAGTGAGTTTGGAGCTCGGCTGGCTTTGTGGGGTATCAACTTGAATGAATTACATCTGTTTCAGATAGCTCTCCCATCCCTTTAGTGGGGTCACCTGGCTGTATTCTCATGGTCACCGTGAAGGTGGAGGGGTGAGTTTTAGAAACAAAGGGAACAAGCTTGCATGTCCAGTGTAAGTCTGGGTCAAACCCAGAGCTTGTGTGGGGCGTTACAAGACTGTGGGGTACTGGAAAGTATGAAAGAGTAGGATCCTTAGAGAAATCAGACCACCTGAAATACTAAGTAGTCTTTGAAATGGGACATTTTAGCATTCTTTCCCCAAGGTTTTTGTGACATATCAAATAATTAGTGTTAAAGTTCTTCATGGGGTTATTTTAGGTAAAAACAAAAAGGAGTTTAAACTGGCCCTTTATAATTATGCACATCATGCTTCTACTAGAGATACAACTTATTTCAAAAGCTTTAGAGAACCCAGTTTCTAGTCAGCACACACACAGAGAAATTACTTTTATTCCTGTGTACACTGGTGTTTTTCATCAAAAATGAGTCTGCTGTTTACACTGAAAAAGGTATCATTAATCACAAATAAACCTATCTTTTCTTTCGGGCACAAAGGAAATAGATATTGAGATTATGTGTTTTAGTATAGGCATTTGAGACTTAATGGGAAAAAAAGAACAAAAACTAAATTATAATAACGTTCAAATATTGGCAGACCCAGAGTCTAGAAGCAGTATAGTAGAAGGAACCTGCAGAGCCCAGACCTTCATTGATTCTTTCTGGGACAATCATTGAGCAATTGCTAAGTTTGTCCCACGGCAAGGTGCTTGCTGTGAGGAAATTAGTACATGTGTGTTCACACACACAAACTCACATACACACACACACTCACATGCATGCCCACACTTGTGCATGTGCACCAAATGCCGTTGACCTTTGTTTGGAGGTTCTTGATTTCATTAGCATCAACCCAAAGTTCAACAAAAAGGCATTAAACTTTAAAGTGCCATAGGACATCCTGCATTCAATACCATCCCAGCAGAACTGTAACTATGTAGGTATAGATATTTAATGTGTGTTGGTACCGGCCCTGTGTAAGCTAAGTTCTGTGTGTATGCTTTGGAGTCGACCTGCCTATTTGGAATTTTGTCCCACCACCTTTTAACTAAGTGTCCAGCAATGTCGGAGCCACTTGGCCAAGCTTTGGCATGAGGAGTCCGGCATGCTCTGTAAGTAATCAGTATGTTTCTTAAAGGATGATGCAAGGATTGATTGAGCACCTACTTTGGACCAGAAATTGACCCAGGCTTTAAGATACGAATAATAACAAGTTGAAGAAACACATCTTTATCTGAAATTTTGGAGTGATCTATGATTTTGAGTTTACATTTTTAAGATGAAAAAAATGCCAATGCAAGGCCTCTAGAGTACATAACAGCCCAAGAAGTCTGGGGCAACATTCCATAATCAAATGTATTCACTTTTCTGCACCTACAACGTAGGAACACTCACAGTAAGTGGGATGAAGCCTGTAGTTGGCTTCACATTAACTCAGGGCAGGTTTTGCCAAGCACACTTTGCTACAAACTTACTGAAGGATTTCTGAGGCTCCAGAACACATTTTTTTTCCCCCCAAAGACTTTGGATTTGAGAATTGTGACTGTAGGACCATGTCCCAATGTAATGCATCACATCTTTGCATTGACACTTCCAGCTCAGGGAGACTGAGGGACGGGGAAGCGGAATCACTTCTGGAGTTTTCCCCAGTGAGAAAGAAGACAAGGCGGTCTACCTCCTGCATAACTCCAAACTACACGAAGTCAGTGACAAGAGAGGCAGATTGGGAAGCTTGGGAAACTGAGTCCACTGGGGCTAGAGAGATGGGCAGCTCAGAGCACAGCTCTGAGGGGGAGTCACGTGCATGTGGTGGAGGGTTCCAGAGTGTGCTGAGGGCCAAGAGGAGAAGCAGAGGACTGCAGTTCAGGATGGAGGGGTTCGCCCATCGCCACAGTGCAAGCCTAGACACCGCGGCTCTCAAGAAAGGAGCCAGCAAAACCTCAACTTTGAATCTGCCATTTCTTGTGGGGTGAGGTTTGCAGCGTTTGAATCTTGACTTCTAAACAATCCTCTGTTTAAACAGAACCTGGAATTGCACGGCTACGGAACCAACCAGAAGGGCCGAGGCTTTTGAGGGCAGCCAAGTTAAATATTGTATCTCTTTTTAAGAAGTTAATCCCCCTGGGTCTTCGACCTTTGTTCTTTGCTCCCAGAGGCAGGGACATATGATGTTTATCTTGCCAAAAATAGTTAGGAGTCATCTCAGAGTTCTGTGCTGAGTGGGCCAAGCCCCAGTGACCTCTTTGACTAGCCCAACTCCTGTTGCGTTAACCTCTGACTTCAGCCCTCTTAATGGCGACCCTCTCCAGCACTGTAATTTCCCTCCCACCGTGTTCTCTCGGGCAAATATTTACTACTGAGGTTTCACAATTTATTTTTCAAACAAAGTGGCAGGGACCACCCCGTGCCACCACATCCTCATTTCGCATTAGAGGCCATCATTCCTGAGATATAATTTTACCAGAACAAATGTGCTTTAGGAGCTTTTGACATGAGATGAAGGCCTGACTTCCTATGGAAGGCAAGCCCAGGCCCCTGTCAGCTTGGAGATGGATATAAACAAGAAATGCAAGCCTGTAATTGCTGATGGAAATCAGATAAGACCCCTTTAAATACAACCATTGATAGAAAAATGTGAACTCGAATTACCTTTGATTAAGTCACTTAAGAAAATAAAGCTAGGGTGGGTTCAAGGGAGGATTCCAAGCAGACTTTCAGGCAAGGCCTGGGAGCCTTTCAGCCTCTCAAAGGCAAGGTGAAGAAAATTAAAGTCAGAAGCAAAGGCTTAGGAAATGAAGCAGGACTCCAGAGGAGGTGCGTCCTGCAAACTTTGGACCCCAAGAGGACCAGACTCCAACATGACTCCTTCTCAAACTGTAGACGGGCTTTCTATGTCTTAAAACCTCAGCACCATCCAACCAATGCCTGATGTTGAGCTTGGAGAAGGTAAACTCCAGCAGCCACAAGCAAGCAGGCCCATGCAGCACAGCTGCTGGATATAAGTTATCCAACATTAATCTGTGTTCCTGGTGAGTTCAGTAGAGATACCTTTTGGTTATCCTGATACACCATCTCTTAGTTTTGGCTCTAGAAGAAATAAAATCAAGGGAAAAACGTGAAGCTCCCTCCTGTCCCACCTTATACTCTCTCTGTCAAGTTCTGTGACTCACTGCTCAAAAGCACTTGGAATTTTTCCCATTTATTGGGGTGCAAGAAATAATAACTATGTGCCATACATTTTGTTCAATTTAAAAAAAGTCTAAATTATTTCCACGTGCCAAAGAGAACATTGCAAAGCTCTTTCAATGGTAGTTAACAGTGGTTGTGGAAGGCAGTGAATATAAATGGGAAAGTGTGTCATCCTCCCCAGCCCAGATCATCAGTTAGTAGATATGTAGGCAAACACAAGAAGAAAACAACCAGCCCATAAAAACATGGTTTAAGGTCTTTGGATTTTTTTAAATCACTTTTTTGTTTTCCTGTCATCACATTATAGAAGCCAGATTCTATTATCTTATTTGTGCTCTCTCTTAGAGAAAATTGGGAACATTCTACAATACATATGTAACTTTTCAAAGTTTGCTTCAGGCTTCACAGACAATACCAAATAAAAGTATTACATATTTTAAAATGACAGTATCTTTTAACAGATGGCGATCTGTTAAGCTAAAATTTAGATTTCACATGTTACATTTATTTTTTTAATTTCATTTTTAATTGACAAATAATGATTGTATGTATTTATGGGGTGCAGTGCAATGTTTTGATATATGTTTATATTGTGTAATAATTAAATCAGGACAGCATGTACATCACCTCGATATTTAAATTATTTCTTTGAAAATGATCAACCACTCAATTTTAACAGTTGTATATGTTAGACGTATTTATAATTCTTACTGGAAAATAATTATATGCTAGGTTTATATACAGATATCATATTCATGAAGTAATCTTTTTAACAGGATAAAATTACATCTTTACAAAGTGATATAAGGACATTTTTTTTTTCTGTATCAGGGAGAGAGAAAAGCTCACCACAAGGAAAGAGCATTTGAGCCCCCCATGAAAGGTTCACATAGGCATTGTGAACATTGCCATAGGGAAATATGCATGGTACACACACACAGAGAGATGCAAATTAGATTCTAATTAAATAATAAATGCCATCTATTACAATATATTTTGCATTGGTTATGAAGAGCTCCTCCCCTCCCCTAGGTCAGAGGCATTACTAAGTCAAAGCTGCATGGAGGCCTCTTTGACTGGGGCTGCAGCTGACTCGATTGAAGAAGGATCAGAAGTAGAGAAAGTGTGGAGTTTGATATCCACTCCTCTGAGACCCTGATGAACCAAACAGCTCATGTCCTGGACTGACCACTTCCCAGCTACCACCCCACAGAGGAAGAGAGCAAAGGAGAAGAAATGCAAGTCATTTCTGGGGGATTCTTTTTACTTTCTCCCAAGCACACCAGGAAACATTTCTGCCTCAGAAGATAGTTAAAAGGGAAAAGGAGAGGGATACAAGTGTGATGCTTTAAAAATTAAAAGGGCTTGGCAAGGGACACAGCTCATTGGCAGCCTAGGTTTATCTTTCATGGGCTCTAGACTTAACCTTCCACAAAACTAGTTTTTAAAAATTAAAGAGCTGCACTCCTCATTAAAATATGCATTTAGATATTTACAATATATCATTTACTTGCTTTCAGATTTTAAAAATCAAATTTTAAGTTTCAATATTTGCTTAAATAAAGATGAAGTTTTGATGTTTGTGGGTTTTTTTTTTTCCATTTCTTTAACTTGTTCGTCAGTAAGGGTGTCCTGGCTCCACCACTGAAGAGCACAAGGAGAATCGTAGAGTTGATGCCCAGCCGTCACTGGCCAATTACTGCTTTATTATATTTTCTTTTCTTTTTTATGGTGGAGAATCCAGTTTTTCCCACAATTAGTCCTTGAAT